>JABCKV010000022.1:0-183538 GCA_018282005.1 Asterophora parasitica | reverse complement strand
ATAAACTGCTGAAAGCATGACGGGCCATCGCAAATACTATCACGCCACAACTCAACGCCACCCTTCGAAGCTTCGAAGTCGAAACACCAATCATCTTTAACACAATTAATGCACGCGCCCACTTTTCGTGATTTTGTGGCGCAGATGTACGTGGAATGTACGTGGACTCATGCTCCCGCCACAAGACCACGTGGTAGTCCTGTCACGGACTCGGCGCGCGCGACGCGCGTTCGAGGGCAGCAGGTCTCACAAACATACGTCAGTAAGCTTACGCATTTGATTGCTTCGAAGTGTGTAAGCTTGCATTAGTGATTTCTTCCAAACCAGGCTGTATAAAGGCCAACCTGCTTCGGTGAACCCGACACATCCCACCCATTTTTCCGATTCTGGGCAAGAAATGTCTGCCACTTCTCTCCTCACACCTCTCAAAGTCGGCGCGCTCACGCTTCGCAATCGCTTCGTGATGTCTGCACTCACTCGCAATCGTGCAATAAAGACGGTGCCGAATGACGTCATGGGCGAGTACTATGGCCAACGTGCTCGCGGTGGTGCAGCCCTCATCGTCTCCGAGGGCATTCTCGTAACACGTCAAGGGTACTAAGACCATCTATTTTTTAACTCGTGTATGCCATGGCTCACATCTTTGAATTCCTATAGAACTGAATGGCCTCATGCCCCTGGGATATGGAATAAAGAGCAAGTTGCAGGTTGGAGAAAGATCGTCGACACGGTTCACACCAACGGTTCCTATATTTATGCTCAGGTTAGTAAACATCATAAACTTTCTAGCGGAGATTCTAGACCTAGAGTAACACTTTCGGAATATAGTTGTGGCATGGTATGTTACTCAGGTTTATTTTTGGAATACTATCCGAATTTCCATCCCTCTAGTTGGTCGTGTCGCTCATCCTGATGCACCCGAGCAAAAATTGGCTGGTACTGTGAGTCTTCCTCGTTGAGCTTCATTTACCGACTTCTCATCCATTTCAAAGCCTGTCTACGCCCCGTCAGCTATCGCAGCGCGCGGGGGAAAGTTTCGCCACATCCCTGGAACTCCGGGATACGTTACTGTAAGCATGTGATGTACCAACGCTCTCTCTATCGTTAACAAACATTCACACAGCCCACGGCAGTCGAGGACCCCTGGACCCTCGTGGCCGACTTCAAGAGCGCCGCCATCAATGCGAAGGAAGCCGGATTCGATGGAGTCGAACGTAACTCGCTCCAGACTTCGAAGCGCATGTCCATATGGTTCTGACCACACTTCTACGTACAGTCCACGGCGCCAATGGTTACCTTGTGACCCAGTTCCTGGATAGCACCGCCAATCAGCGCACCGACCAATGGGGCGGCAGTGTCGAGAACCGCGCACGATTCGGGCTTGAGGTTCTCAAGGCCTTAGTCGAAGTATTTGGCGAGAACGTTGCGCTCAAGTCTAACCCAGCTGGTGGGTACAATGATGTTGGGTTCGTCGAGTTTCACGCGACTTTGTGCACTATTATTTCTTATGCGGAGTCGACCTCAGAATGCCTCTCCAAGAGACCCTTAACACGTACACCTACTTCCTGAACGAGGCCGACAAACTCGGCTTATCATATATCACCCTTGTCCGTCATGTGCACGATATCGAGATTGGAGGTCTGTGTCTCCCTTGTCTTCACCCACCAGCACCGACTGACTTGCTCTGCGACCCACAGGGGAAAAGCGCGCCACAGCCCACGACGTCCTGGCATCCTACCGGTCCTCAATAAAGAACGCAAAGGTTTTTCTGAACGCTGCTGTGTCCCTCGAAGAAGGTTCGCAGCTTGTGGCCGCTGGAAAAATCGACGGCGTCGTCATCGGGTTTAACTGGATCACCCATCCAGACCTCGTTAAGCGAGTGCAGAACGGCAAAGCTCTCGACAATATCCCGGATATTCAGCATCTGCAATGGGGAAAGGATGACAGGGATCTTGATGTTGGCTACACTGACTATCCTGTGGCGCAGTATTGATGAGTTGTGTGAGAGTGACACATACTTCCATAGAACACGTACCAGTTGTAGCAGATCATAAGCACGAAGTTCCAGTATTCTTCGATTGGGAAGGGCAAACATTGCGATACGCGTCTTCCTTTGTGCGAAATGGTGGCCTGTCCAACAAAGACGCGCCAATGCCCTTGAATGGATTCAGACTTAAATAGGGACAGGCTCTGCCTGGTTACATTTACAACGAAAATGTAGTCCTAGTCATATCCTACTGGTGTACGTTTGTTCTAGATAGTAGACAACACTATTGCTATAGGCCATTAACGTAAAAATACATGACTCTGCCAGTGAGCGAATAATTGAGCGATATGGGGTACTGATACAAATCTGAGGCCTGTTCGTTAGCTGTTCGTTTCTGTCAACGCGGACTGTTGCGCCTGCGCATCCGCTGCACGCTGGGCAGCAGCATATGCCAAAATCAGTTCACGCAGTGACGGTCCATTGCTGCTTGGCGAGGGGTCATCGGAGTCCGTGTGTCTGGATGATGAACCGTTGCGTGTGCGTGTCCCATCTTGAGGGTCGTTTGGATTCAGGTCGGCTTCAGTCAGTTCAAAGGGTGAATCCGTTCGCATGATCGGGTCCCCATCCAGGTCGTCCACATCTTCTGGCCGTTTAGTCCATATGCGAACAGCGCCGTCATGACTTCCGGTGGCGAACATAAACGGATCCTCGGCTGCATGGTTCCATGCGATACATGTCAGGTCGCCCGAGTGAGATTGGCCGCGGAAGTGGTGCAGTAGAGAGCCTGATTCTTGGTCCCATATGTGAATGTCTCCCGCTATCACATATCGGTAAGCCAGAGAGTCATGGAAAAGGCGAGGAAGTGCCTGGGACATACCTTTCCCAGCACATAGGACTAGTTCGTGGTTTTTGCCGCCGAAGTAGCTGGGACCTGCGAAATCGACTTCGCCCTTGGGCATGTAGGTGTGTCTGACATACACGTTAGGACAATGTAAGAAGTGCAGGTGATATAAGCAAACCTGAGAGTAAGACGACCGGTAACAACCGAGGGGTTGTCGCGATCCTTCACCATATCGAGTTTCCAGAGTTGAGGGGGAGCCTATCCGGGTCGGTGAGTACACCTGGGAACACCACAAGTGAAATCTCATGCCGCACCTTATTTTCGTAGCTGATCAAAGCAATCACCCCATTTCGTGTTGTAGATGCAACGGTAATGTCCCTGACATCGTTCAAAACCGGCGTTTGGCTGTAGAGGTGAGGAATTAGCCCGTCGTAGTCGGACTACGAACCGCGACGTCATTGACGTACTTTTCCACTTGATGGGTTGCCATGTTGTATACTTTCGTTGCTTTTGAGCATACCTGTTGACCTAAACCTTTGAAGACACTTACCGACAAGCCGTTTCTCTGCCCGGGATTTGCTCGGTTGCAAGCCGGTTGGAGATTCCAGCAGTGGGCCAACGCCAATGAGCCGCGAAGAATCTGGTGTAACGGCGACGTCGAGAAGCTTCATGCGCCCAAAGTCGTACTGCTCGACGATCTGATCAAAACCCATCCCGAAGTAAGTTGCAAATCTTTGAAGATATTTAGCCACGGACATTACCACTGAGATCCTACGAGAAATGATTAGAATAGCCCACGCGATTGTCGAATAAAATGACACACTAATTTGATCACACCGCTTCCCTCAACCGACATGAACGCTATATGCCATCCTGTGAGATATGAAGTGGCGACACAGAAAGAACAGGGACTGACACTTTCCATCAGGGAACCATGCGATAGACTCCACAGCCGTTTTCCGGTCGATGGTCTTTTTGCAAACGCCATCCTGAACAATCATCGAAAGAACGAGCCAGCGTCGCACGTAGATGCTTATCCAAACGTAGCGCTTCCACGCACCTTTGAAGTCCAGACCTTGATACCGCGTCCAAGCTTTGTCAACAGGAGGTTACCGGTGGGTGACCTGATGGAATGTCAGATAGAGTCTTGGGCGTCAAAAACCATTTCTACCAAGCCACCTGTCCGACGAAGCCTTGAGGATGTGCCAATATACGATGAGAAATTAGAGGATCCTGTGAGCAGAAAGTCAGCGGCCTCCGAGGCTTCTAAACAATCAATGTGGTCATACTCCAACGCGGAAGACTGTCGATGTCCGGTCCCAACTGCAGGTCCAATATCAAGTTCCTGATAGCAACGAAGAAAGCCCAGTCTCACCTCGAAGTTGCTAGGTATCGTCCGTCAGGCGAGAATTGCAAGTGTCGTACAAGCGCTTGATGAGCGGCCACATCCTGAGTTGTCTCCAGTTGTTGAAGCTTGGGACGCAGAGCTGCGACGCGGGACCGCAGTACGCCTTTCACTGGTTCCTCCGCCAGCGTTCGCTTTCGCTCAGAGCCTTGGGCGCCAGTGATATTTGACGATGTGGTCCGTTTGCGAAGTGGTTCAAGGGGGAGAACGCTCGTTCCATGCGCTGGAGCAAACGCTGAGCGCACCTGGATGCTCCGAAAAGCGTCTCTCCATCGTTGCCTTCCGGGAGATACTGCGGGGGGTTCTTCAGCAGTCTCCGTCGGCGCGCTGAGTGGGGGTGGGGACCTCGAAGGCTCGCTCGTTGACGTCACATCAACATCATTGCGGGGAATAAATGCTGACCGCATCTGTATGTTCCGTAGAGTATTTCTCCAGCGCTGTTTTGCTGGAGATATCGAGGTGGGGAGAGCCTCTGAGTGATCAGTTGGGGAATTGGGTGGGGGAGACTTCGGAGGCTCGCTCATTGGTATCACATCGAACTGACGCCGCACGGGCGGGGTCTGGGGGGGAACGTTGTTGGCGTGAGACGTCGGCAGACCAGCTTCCAGATCATCTGTGTTATCAGAAGAGCTGCTGCGCGCGTATGCAAGCCCTAGCAGTTTGCACGAAATCCGTTGCAATGCGTCGCTCGCCAAGGCCAGTCGATCCCTGATTCCTTCCAAAGTCCTTTTCGACCTCTCCATTCCAGGAAGCTTCATGATCATAACCTTATACTCAAAGATGGCGTCGCTCAGCCATTTCCTTCCTCGATGTCGCAGAAAGATGTAACGCTCAGATGCAAACCACGCTGAGACAGCTGCTAGGCCAAAAGACGTAAAGGCGGTGAAGACCGACGTCAAGATGGACGTTGCAGGAGC
Source organism: Asterophora parasitica (assembly GCA_018282005.1). Lineage (NCBI taxonomy): Eukaryota > Fungi > Basidiomycota > Agaricomycetes > Agaricales > Lyophyllaceae > Asterophora > Asterophora parasitica. The sequence continues at coordinate 178,388 of JABCKV010000022.1, read as the reverse complement.
CTGTGTTATATGTCAGATGATGAAAGGAAGGAGGATGTGTACATAAGGACCAACCTGCTCAGATGCGTATGCAAAGCAGCAAAGTCCAATCGAGAAACAGGCAACAGACATAACGAGGAAGACGAGAGGTGATCTTTTGATCCAAATAAGGACCCACCAGGGTACGCGGTGGCCTGGTGAACGACTAGATGACAAAGCAAGATGTGAGTGTTCATGACGCGACAGAGAGTATCAGGATGACGCACTACATCGCCTGTTTCCAGGTCAGCCCTAGTAAACTGTTGACGGCTGCTGCGATACTGAAGACCAGCGAGGAGAACCAGAAGACATTGACAGCATCCGCATAGCCCCCTTGAAGCTCGAAAGAGAATTGCATGGTCGTCGCTGTAACCGCTGAGAAGAAGGTCGCTACAGTGGATAGATTGAGTAGATTGGCAGCTCCATGCTTCTGTGCGAAGCGGATTGTAGGAACGCCTGTAGGGAATGAGTACATGGGCAGGACATTCGTCGAGATCACACACCAATTTCGATAAACATAGAAAGGCTTGATGTGATGCTGTCGATGTGTTCCCCCATCTCAATGGAAAGGTCATGTATATACCTTTGGACTGACGGGTAGCGGAACTGTCCTGAGAAAGAGCGTTTATGTTCGAGTTTGTCGCAGTAACTTTTGCTACATACCTGAATATTCCTTCAAACAAGACGCCCAGTACTAGAATGGTAATCAGTGCCTGATCGTTCCAGGTGAAACTAAACCACTTCTTACATTAAGGTCGGCCTCAAAGGACCGGATGGATGCATTGACAGCCTCGTCCGAGAACTCTGGGAACTCATTCAGACTATTAAGGAAGGTGGTGACATCTTTGGCTAGAGCCTCTAGCTGCTCAGGAAAGAATTCGGGGTCGAGATTCTCGTTCACGACGGGCCTTGCGGCGTGTGGGGGTCCCTTGGCTTTCACCACTCTCCCACGACGCCGTCGTTTAGCTTTAGGGTGGTCCTGTTCGGCATCAGGGACGAACTCCCGGGTGAGATGAACGATCTTTCGCGGGAAGAGGTCGGCGGCATTCTGACGGTATAGAACCAGAAGCTGTGCGATGCGTTCACGGAGGTGAAATGCGGAAGAAAGGATGGCGACAGAGCTTCCGAGTTGGCGGGCTGCATTTGCAAAGTTTCGCAGCTTTGGATCAGGTTAAGCTTTGAATGTGGATCAGATGTGTGAGGGCAAACTTACTTCCTTATCCAGGGAGATGATTCGCCTGGAATGTAATGGTAAAGTTAGGAACATGTCAGGTTGGCTTAGAGTTATTGAACATTACCTCTCGAATGCGTTAAAGGCTTCTGCCCCATTGACCTGAAGATGTTCGTCGACCGTTGCTGCTGGACGTCCACATATGTTCAACAGTAGGAGGAAACGATTACTCACGAACATCGCGATCATCCTCGAAATTTGGAAGCTTGTCCTCTACAGGATGCTTGAGTTGGAAGTAGATAAAAAGGATAAGAACACACCATAGTCCAGTTCGCCATTCTGCTTTAGAAGCATTTCCACCAAGTTCAAGATGGTCTCCCGACGGCTGGAGGGTGACGGGGGTCGCGCATTGGGGGTTGTTGCACCGGGAGGCAAAGCCTCTGAGAGCCCAGCAGTGAGGTGGGCTGGCATGATAGTTCGTTATGAGGAGTAGCTGACGTCCACGACCAATTTAAGCTTTCCTTTGGCGCTTGGCTGGAAGCAGGTGCGTTAAAGTCGTGTCAAGGACCAAATTCACAACAGGTCGTCCAAAGTCGTCGTCAAGAGTCGTGCAAAACGTCGGAGGTCGTGGTAAGTGTAAGGAGCGAGTATTTTCCGCATTGCAATTCGCTTAGCGTGACATGAGGCAGGGTAAGGGTTGCCAAACGCCGCGGGATGATGAAGCTGCCAAAGGCGAGTAACTCTTACACCGTCCGCACCATGAAAGGAGCGCTCTAAATCTGTTATCTCGCGTTCTTCGTTGCAAAAAGCGAATTGTCCTTGTTAAAAAGGCCATAAGTGCCATTGTGAGATGGGTGTACTCTGTAGTCGCTGGCAGGGTCACCGAAATTCTGGAAAAGACATAAACGATCACGTGGTAGACATTTGAATTATCATTATTTTTGAACCCTTGGAAATTCATTGTTTCCAACTTCTTCAACTCATTCTCCTCCAGGCTATTCTCTTCCTTGTCCTATTTTTTCTCGCTGAGAAACCCGTGAAGGTTGCAAGAGGAACTACGATCATCACTTACAGACGCAGTCAAATTGAATTGCATGGCTACACTGACACGCCCAAAACGACTTTCACGAACGGCATCGAGTCCTCTGCTGACCTCGGCAATTCCTACTCCATTTCCGCGAGAGCAGCTTCTTCGTTCGCAGGAGCTCCCGGATGCATTGACATATCGTGCTGCTGAAGCCGAGGATGTTCAAGGCTCACACGACGACGGTGTGCTGGTGAGGCGTCATCTCAAAGTGTACACAGTCCAGGGTTCATTGATATTCTAGCAAGAAATTCTCCCGTCGATCGTGCGCGTCCAGAAATCTTGCTTGATGACTCTCAACAACCTTCTTTCTACGCCAACGCGATGGAGTCCGATCGTACCAGACCGTCGACATTCCATGCCCTCCGCTTCCCATGGATCCAGCAGCTCACAGCATGGAATCACCGAATCCTCCTCCTCGGCACTCTACACACTCGTTACTAACATTCGCAATCGTCAAGGAACGGATACCATGATTGAGATTCAAAGTGGTAACAGTGAGAGCGAGCTACTTCACGAGCTTAGCACGCGGTTCAAAAGTATCTCCTCGACATTGGAACCAGCGGACGCGCTGCTCGCCACTTCTATCATTTCTCTACTTTCCCACTTCCACCGCTTGTCAACACTCCAATCAACGAAACAGTCATTCCGCGCAACTGTAGAACCCAGCCCTGTAGATGCTACTGATCCCGGCGACCCCTTCGCCACCCTCAGACGTCAACTCAGTGATTTACAAGTCGAGCGTCTCTCAACCCGACAGAACATCCTTGCGCCGGATGCTCCCCCAGTCCTGGTGGTTGAGGCAGCTCTTCTGTGGAGCCGGATCGACGAGGAGCTTGAAACAGTTGTGGCAATGTGCAAAGAGCGCACAGAACAATCACCAGCCTCGCTTGACGGCCTTCCACCCCAATACGATCCTGAGGACTACGACCTTCTTGACGTCCCTCCCGATTACCACGAGTCCGGTGTACGAACATCCATTGATTCCAAGTCTCGGGATGCTCTCCACTCCCCCATCACGGCAACTCGACAAATGGACGAGAAGATGAGGCTCGATCTGGAGGGCGTGGCCATGGCCATCGACAGGCTATATCTCGTTGCTCCACAACTGCACAATCAACGTGTCGAGCTTAAATCGTCGAAAGTGGCGCAAATGGAGAGGGCGACTCGGGAGGGTTCGCAGACTCCGCAGTCCCGTTCATCCCGCTCAGGCAAGCAGAAGGCGACGGAAGGAGAGCAGGATATGCAGGAACTGGAGCGCATGCTGGATCTTCTGGGGAAGGCGACGGGACGTTCATTGAGCAATCAAAGCGTTGTTTTGGAGGGTGGGCTGCCCGGTAGATTGGAGAGGGCTCGGCAAAAGGATCTTGCCAAGGTACGCTCTAGCATTGTATCCTTCGAAGACGTGGCATCCTCAAAACTTTCAGAGAGACGCATTTGTTGAACAACTTGCCAATCACTCCAAGGCCGGTCGTCTTCATGGCCAAGATGCCATCTTGCAACCGCGTATCAAGGACCCTCACGCGCTCCTCAGTCTCCCAGAATTCATCCGCGAGGCCGTTCCATCTGGATCCATCCGTGTTGACCCCCAGGCGATGCTCACTCTCCCGGAATTCGTGAAAGAGTCGCCACCATCGCACCTCGATGAGGCTGATTTAGGGGAGATGCCCGAGATGACCACTCATAAGGCAAAGAAGGGCCTAAGGCATCGCAGCCTGTCAGCCCCGTCTCTATCTTGGCTACGGTCTTCGTCGAAATCAGGGTCCAGCAGCAGTGGAAGTGTCAGTTCATCCCATTTTCGATCACGATCACGAGGCGTTGATGCTCTGCCGTCGGTTCCGAGCGGTACGTATTTCGTATTGTCTTCATGTCAGATTAATATATGTCTCCTGCAGTTGGTTTCGAAGTCAATTACGTCGCCGAGAATCATGAAAGCTTGCAGCACGTATTAGTGTTCTTCACAGTCACTGGCGCTATACCAGGGATCGACATTGAAGCCGAGGTTCTTCCCTCATTTCCAGAAGGCCAGGTCGAGGGTGGTGATCGTCTCATCATCAGTAGCGGCCCATGCAAGTCTCTGCCGCTCCCTCTTCCTGCACGGATACAGCCAGGAAAGCAGCAAGTCAGAGTGCAGAGTGGCCATTACGAGATCAAGCTCACCGTGGTAACTCGGCCCCCTGCTGAAACAGTGCACGAGGACCCTCTTCCCCTCCTGGATGCTACTCAATTGTCCGCCGCCAACCCCACGTCATTTATCTGCGCTTCCTGTTCACTGCCCCTCGTGCAGTCTACGAAAATCGGGGAATACCGCGACCTACCGTCCGAGCACTGGCAGGAGCTCGTGGATGCGTGGATGTGCCATGCCGACCAGAAGTTGCACGACGAGGTCATGAGGCATGGCAAAGGCGGCTTTTGGCCACATGCTAGCCAAGCCCTCGTCGGCGGGACATATATCCTTTTCGAGGAGTCTTCGATGACCATCAACAACCTCCATCTCACGCAAGAACGCAAGGTGGGCTCGCACCTCGTCTCACCTTTCTGTTCATTTTTTTTCTCTTCTCATTTCGGACGACTAAGAAGACCGGCGCTGGACCCCTACCAGCGACCCCTTATCTCGTGTCCTGAAGCTTTCTCATGCTGCGTGTTTTCGTGGCTCCCTGAAACCCCAGTTGGTTTTAGGGAGGTGCTGCCCGAGGCGGAGATCGTGGATGGATGCGAAGATGGGGGTTTAATCGGTTGATACAAAGCGTCCTAGATCAACTGCGTTGGCTGAAATGCTGCGCTTAGTTGCTCGCTCAAACAACTCTCATGGATTGAGGTACACGTCATGGGAGCTACGCTTGAGAACACATTTTTGTCATCTATCTGCCATCCTCTTTCGACTGCCTTAGAGGTCCATTACTTACAGACTTGTCTCTTCAGCCCGGAGACGACTGGCGCCTTGCCCGATGTCTATGCGGTGCCGTCCTTGGTCGATGTCAAAACCACTCAACGCAGGACAAAACCCAAACAGTTTTCAGGCTACTCAAATTCGCGATACGGCCTGTCAGCCTTAACAGCGAGTAAGACACGGCCCTTTTTTATGATATGCAGCCACGTTGACCTTCATACAGGCCTACGAGGATTCCGTTATCTGCCTTCATCGTCGAAGACATGACTGAATTTGTGCGTGCACACGCGACGTATCGGTTCGTAATTCTGGATGAAGAGGATGAGCGTCCCCGCATTCTTGTTCGTCAAGATTCTTCCTTCTTTATTGGATCTGTACTCAACGTCGACGTTTGTAGATATGGCTCTTTAAACCTAGCATACGGATTGCTTATACCACATCCACTCCCTATGCCATCCCCAAGAGTGGTTCTATCCATGCGGCCAAAGTGCTTTTCAAGGTCCTGACGCCCCAAGAGCGGGCATCGGATCTGAAATCGTAAGCACCTTTTCTTTCTTCCCTACGTGGCGGTCAGCGTAGGCACTGACCAGCTGTTGAATCCAGTCTTTTGGTCAAGTACCCTGGTTTTCCGCAGGCGGAATATCTATTCTACCCTATGCCTATATGTCGTCGGTTGGCTGGACTTCTGATGGAAAGCAACACTACATACCCGGAAACGATGCGTGTTATGACGAATCTTCAAGTGGGCTGGCTTCATCGTGCTTGATTCGTTGGTATGTCGTTGTATCAAGGGCACTGACAGCTTAATCCTCATGTATATCTCCTCTACCATCATAGATATCCCCCATATATTAATTAGCCATAGACAAACTGTATTCCTTCATTGTGTACTGATCACCTCCTACGAGATGGCAATTCACCCGTCGAGTTGTAAGCCTTCTGTTTTCTTTGAAATGCTTGCACTCAAAGTAGATGCCGGTCCAAAAACGTTAAACTCGTATGTATTCTCAAACACTTCGCCGGCTTCGAACTTAGACAGGCAAAGTCTTCGCAAACCAATCCACAGTCTGTTGAAACGCCCTCTCAAACGCCTCTTTCACTTCTGGGATCTCCAAGTTTGGTCGTGCAGCAAATCCATGTGCCGTGCCTGTAAATCGAGGAGGGAAAGCAAATAAAAAGTAGATGAATAGTAAGTCAGAACATTGCCATGATCGTCCCAAAGAGCTACGCCACAAGAAAGCCGCCGCACCTTTGTAGTCCTTGAATTCATATTCCAGAAAGCTGCTAGTACCCTTGCATTCCGAGAAGACGCCCTCAGCCTGCACGCGAAGAGCAGGGCTGAAAAATAGGTCATCTTTTTGGTGTAAAGTTCGTCAGCTACAGCGCGATAGGCGAGGCTAGTTTATGAATGGGATGCCGCCACGAACCTTCAGCACATGCCCAAGAGGCCGGCACCTGTCGAAGGAAATAAATAATTACATCAACATGAAGAACAACAGTAAAGTGTCGGTAGCCGTACTTTAATAGCCTTCGCCTCGGGGATAGAAAACGCACCAGGGTGGCAAATGACCACACTTTGGATTAGGTCGGTAGCAGCTAGGCGTATTGCCGTGGTACCACCATAGCAGTAACTGAGTCAGGATCCGTTGTTAGCCTTCAGGTGACGATGATATAGCTGCAGGTAACCTACCCTACAGCACCAATCTTATCGTATTTCTTCTCTGCGGTGATAGTCGAGATAAACTATCAAATCAAGTCTAAATAAGTCGTTTATCAACACGCCGCCACAGATCACATACCTGTGAAATTCTGGCATCTACGACGGATGGTCGACTACTGATGAAGGCTGGAATTCTCGGGATCATCTTGAGGATGAAATTAAGCCACTGAAAAATAGACATCTTGACACCAGCGCGATCCGGCAGGAGCAGCGCGTTCACGTCCAAAAGAGGCCTCCCTACGAAGACAAGGTGTTTAGTGTGCAAGTAAGCGCGTTCGAAGGGAAGCATCGCCAACTTGCCCTGAAAGTAGTCAGGAACCCAAACGTCGCATTGCAGCTCTTTTGCGAGATCGTCGGCAAGAATCTTGCTGTTCTTGAGAGGTAGACCGAAACCGTCCGTCAGGAGGATAATCGCGCGTCCTGGTGATGGCCCAGATGCTAAATACGCGCCTTGGGTGCTCAAAGTTCCCGTGGGTTTGCCAGGAAGTAGTCCGCCAGTGGTGCAATCCGGGCAGCTCATCGCAGTGAGAATCGAAAGGGGAGCGTGCCAATTGTGATTGTTGGCCAATTGCTGGCGGCATTTCCCCCATTATATAGGGTGTGCGCCAGCTGGGTACCAGCACGGGTACCAACCCGCGCTGATAACGTTGATGACCTCCGGCGCGTATGACCTCCGCGTCAACTCCGCGTAAGTAAGCTTGCCGGCGTGGCGCGTCGACGCGTCACCAGGCCAATACTTTACTTATCTTGAAAGATTGCCGGTCCGAGGCACCCCAAAATTAGATGTTTCCCCCACGTGCTCATGTAGGCTCATGTGGCGGACGCTCCCTCGTCCACCTGATTAGCCTGTCTCTTCAGGTCGTCGTCGTCGCTGCCGCTGCCGCTGCCACCGTCTCGCTGGGTCCTTACGCCCTCCGGTAGCAACATCCCCATTACTGCCTACCGTCGTCCTGCCATCTAGGCACCCAGAGTGCTCAAGATTCCTGTGGGTTCACCAGGTAGCAATTCTCCGGCGGTGCAGTCTGGGCAGCTCATGGGGGGTAGATGTGGAGTGCCACGAGTCGCAGGAATGAGGCGCGGCCCGCCACATCATTCGCGGATCAGAGTATTCAGGCTCCGCTATGCACGCGCGGCGGACGTGCGTTCACGTGTTTGACGCGACGCCATTTCTGCTTCCGTTCAATTTGAATTTCAAACCTCCGCGTCCCCTTCATCAACCAAGTCCTGCCGCTCAGCATCTTCGAGGTCGCCCAGTCGCACACACTTATCGCAACACTTTCTTTCAATCACATATCATATCATCAGCATGCGGATCGCCATTCTCTCCTCAATTATGTTCGCCCTGCCCGCCCTCGTCGCCACATGTGAGGGAGGTTGCATCGTTGATATCACAAACGCTTTCATATCGAATTACTCTACGCCTGTCAACAATCTCTTCGAACAACTCGTAAGGCGATGTCCGTTTGCTCTTCAAAACGCCGGAACACTAATGCTACTTTCGATTCCTTTAGGCGAACGAGATGGTCGCGAAAGTCCTTCCTAATCGCCGATACGCGTCCCCGCCGATATCGCTTATGGGGCCCCTCCTCGATGCCTACCACAAATCTGTATACGCGACTCTCGAACACGCTATTTTCCCCTCCTACTTTCATGGCAAATGTCAACAACCCGATCCCAAGAATCCCGATGGCCCGTGGGTGAACCCGCCCGGCTGCCCGAACCCCGACTGTCCTATTGTCTGCGGAACGCCTGGCTCCATGGTTCATTTCTACCCAAAACTGCGATACATCGCGTTCAGCTCGACTAGACGTCAGCTCGTCGAGCTCGCAAGCCCCGGAAATGACGCATACCGAGCGCTGGAGGAGAACGTCATGGCCGAGATCGAATCTGGCGGAGGATACAAGCAAAGGGCAGCGGGAACCAGGATGCCACCGAAGCAGCGGAAGGGGGAGCAGGCTCGAGGGCAGGTGAGAGAGATCATGAGCCAGATATCCTCGCGACTGGAGAAAATTTGCGGCGGGACTGGAACCGGTACCACGCATGGGCTGCCGAAGTGTAGTTGGGAGAAGCGGATGAAGGAATTCATTCTGACCTATCCATGAGCTCCGCTGGGACGCGCGCCGATCTTATCACTGTATACTACGCTCATTTATACTTACTATCACGCACACGCTCAGACTAAATCATTTTTGCCGTAGACTATAATCAAACCCCTGATATCGATGGCTAAGCGACTTCATCCATTTCGCTTCGACGCGACTTGTTCGCGACGCGCCTCCTTATATAAGCAAGGTGTTGTCGCACTTCCGAACTCCGGGATTTGCTTCCGACCCCGCGACCTGGCCGCTCGCAGTGGGCCAGTGGCACTTGTGGCAGTCCTGCAGGCTGGCCCTGGCCCTCGCCATTCACTGGAAGTTTGTCCCATTACCTCGTTACTCGGGTTCTCTACAATGAACCTACCTAATTCAGCGACGCACCTCCTCATTTATCGCTCCATTTACACAGTGCCACCAGAACACCTTGCAGCATTGTTCCACGGTTCTCTGCCCAGCTGGGCGCTCACCATATCTGGCCATGGCCATCCTCCCGTGCACTCGTGTCGCTGAAGCCACAAGACGCGTCGGGACTATAAAATCCGCCACTTTTGGAAGACGGGCCCCCCAATCAGCTTGTTTTCCTTTCCACCTGTCTAACTCATGGTCTACATTGCGACAAATGCCGTATACCCGCCCATCTTGGGCTCACTCCTTCCTTCTTTTGAAGTTGATTACACCTCTTTCTGCAGAACATACCCGGGATATAGCATGTACGGGAGTATGCCTGATGCTCGGCGTAAGCGGATTGACATTGTGGCTGCTAGGTGCGTCTATCCACACTGCGCAGGGTTTTGAGAACTGACTCCTCCGCATCTCCCAGGTACTTTCGACGCAACCCACAGTTGGCGGACCCTTCTGACCTCCGCAGAGCTCGATACCGGAAAGAGAGATTCAGAGATCCTCCAACACACTTGGTCGGCATCAATGTCGGATCTGACAACGAGAATTTCTATCTGGTTCATCACCTTGTCCTCGCCGCTAATTGTGCTAACTTTCCTTACTTTCAGGACGCTGGGTGGACAGAAGATGACGAGGGGACGGTCACTGTCCGTGCATCTAACGCGATCGTTCTCAGATCGCCTGACGCCTTCCCAGTCTTGTTGCGCTACCTTTACACAAGAAGCGCTCGTCGGCTTTTAAAGGACCTGACCTCACAATCTCTCCGCGAACAAGTGATGTTCATCCGAGGGTTCTGGGAAACTCTGTTCCATCTAAAGGTCGTTGATTTGACCCCTTACAAGGTTGTGGTCGATGCCTGGTCGATGTGCTTGAAGTGCATGCGCCAGGTCAACGGATCGGTTCACAGTTACTAGAGTCGCTTCGAATCCTCCATTCCAAAGAGGCTCACCTCAATTCTCATCCTTCCGGGATACTGGAGACGAACCACTGGAGACGCTACAGCGCTTTCAAAGGCTTTTATGGTAGATATCGAATAGATGCCGACGTAATGCCACTTTTTTTGTCTCCGTCCAAAGCAACACAACATAGATATGCGAAAATCTACAGGCACAGTGGCAGAAAGATACTACAAAATGGAAGAGGCACTGAGTCCGGCCGCGCGTCTGGAACAATAGGTGCTGGATACGATGGGAAGCACTCACTGGAAACACGACACCATCTTCTTTGTCAGAAGATTCAAAGAAGATGAAAGAAAAATACCAGTTTTTGGAGAACATCGAAAACAAAGGAGTCTTTTTCCAGTATTTTTCAAGTCCTTTGTCCAGGAACATGGTGCCACTCTTCCAGTGACTAACTCTACGTCTATTTAGTTGAACTGTCGCATGGGATTAATGTTATGTATTAGAATCACCCATTGCGTTTTAGGGCCAGCGGGAAAAAGAAAAGGTTCAAAATCGATGCGTCACGTCGTAACATTTCCCCCCTGTGGCGCTCGACATCCATATACGGGCACACTCCCCAGTCCTTGATTTTCTTCGTCGCCAGAATGCTTCTCGCATATCACTCCAAACCCCACAACCTCTCCTATCCTTGATTTAGGACGTCTGTGTTACCTTCAACCGTTACTACCGTAGACCTCAAGTTCGTCTGGCCAGACCTTTGGTGGGATGATCTGTAATCCCCCTCAACGGTATTGCGCGAAGTTTGAATGGGAGCATGGTGTTCCTCCGGAACAGTCGAGACACAAGATTGCCGTACGTGGAAAGGCAGAGTCATACGCGCCGGAGGCCTATCGCGCGTAGCATTGGAGGTGCGAGTGATGATGAGGTTGAACGCGATTCCAGAGATGCCTACTTGCTGACAGGAGAAAGGACAACGAACGATTTGATTGAATGAATGTTTTAAAGACGATAAGTCGGAGCGACGCACTGCACTAAATGCGATGTATAGGGAATTGTGCTTGGTCGCGTAGGTTACGAACGCCACGAATGCTGCGGTGGTGTACATGAGACCAGATTCAATCAACACATGCATAACGTTCTTCATCGTATTTGTACATCCCGAGGAGGTGCTGTGGTAGGCGAACTTGTCATGGCGGCGCGCAACCTTCGATATTGGCCATACGAGAAGTGCTATTGAAATATAATTCCATCTTGAGAGATAGCCCAGAGAGTTTGTTTACTGGGAGCAACGCACCCGTGGTGATGATATTCAGCGCGATGGTCAATGCCCAAAACGCAATACCGAATGGCCGGAAAGCAATTATAAGAACGCTCGCGGTATCCGTGGCTTGAAAGAAGATTAGAGATATCGAGCAGACAATTCCGCCAATCCACAGAAGAAGCGACACCATGATCACAGGCCACGATCGGTCGTAGACCACCCAACAGCGATAAATCTTCATGGTCAAACATGAGTTGCTCAAGGATGACTTGCCTACATTGCAGTTGTTCAGACTCACAAGGATAGCGTCGCCAATCATCGTTTGTATCAGCAACGTCGTTGACTAGGACCCAGTAGTCCTGTGAGCTAAAAAGCAAGAGAGCAAGTTTCGACGGTACCTTGAGAACGTACGTCCAGTTCGTCAGGTCTCCGAACACGAACTGGGTATTCCCGGGCTCCAGAATGAAGGCTCGCCATACAATGCGGAATGACATTGCAAATCCTACAACCACATCGCAGAACATGAGTAACGCAACGATACACAAGGTGTGGTTGATCTCGCTGGATCGCTTCCATCTTGTCCCAGTAGTGAGCAGGGCCTGCAATGTGTGGGCGAAGGTTATGAGATAGAAACCGAGGATAACGCTCTCGAGGACAAGCCCAGCCAGCCTGCCTTCAGCGATAGTGAACGAGTTCCCGGTGGACGCCATGGCAATGAAAAGAAACTGCAGGCGATTTCGGATTGTGACTAGTAGCCTTTATGATGTATGTATAAGTGCGGCGCCTTTCAGTCCAGCAGAGCAGTGCTCCGCGGGCATTCCGAACGATCATGCCGATGGACGTTGAAGTAATGACCGTGACAGATGGATAAATCGAAGTACTATAGCAGTTTGGCCGAAGTCCTTGGAGCAGGATGGATCCGGAGCTTATGGAGATCCGATGAATCAGGCTACAGTCTGCACAGATCTACCTCATCAATGTACTAGTAAATCCTCGATGAAAATAGAATACTAGTGGAAATCACAATTGTGGAATCTGGAGTGAGTCCTTCTACGGCCTCCTCCTGGTGAACCTCATAGGCGCATCTTTCACGCACAGTGTCAACACCACGTCAGGGTTCCCCATAACCCGCTCTCTCCACTCCTCTTCTGTCTCTACTTCCCCGTTCTTACCGCCTCGCAGTGCCGGCTCAACATGCCAGTCCCGCAGCAACATCGTAAGGAACGCCACCGCCTCTGTGGTTGCGAACTTGCGCCCGATGCAGGCGCGAGGGCCAATGCTGAACCCAAAGAACGCGCTCAAATCCGAAAATTCAGAACGTGATTCAGAACCAGGTTCAGACGAGGCCCAGCGCGAGGGCTTGAACGCGGTGGGGTCTTCGAAGTAACGCGGATTATATTCTGTGTCGTAAGTTAGTGAAAATCAGAAATGCGTAGATAGATAGAAAGGAGGACGCACGTAGGCCAATCATATCAATTATCATCTGCAAAAAAGTCGATGTGGTAGACTAGTTTTCTGTTATGGAGAGGGACACTCACAATGGCGCCCTTCGGCACAGGGGTTGTCGTCGAACCCTCTTGACCGACCGGATTAGGGAGTTGCAATACAGTGTCTTCGATGGCTTCGCGCATCATGAGATATGCTGAGGCTGTTAAGTATCGCTCAGAATACCACACTCACAATCGGTTATGAAGGGGGAAATATAAAGACAACGCACGGAAGAGCCTGAGAGCCTCGTAGAACGCATTTAAGACCTTGTCGAGGTTGGGGTAGTCATCAAACGTCTACATGGTTTGTCACAAGGCGAACAAGTAAGTCCTCAACCCGTTGCGGAGTCAAGTTGAAGAAAGAGGACTTACAGGGTCGCGCTCGTACCCAACCACGTCGGTGATTTGTTTCAGGATATCATTTTGGATATCCTGGTGTAGCGCGAGTAGCGCGATAGTGGCTGCCAGGGCATGGGCGGTCGTTTCTACATTTATGTATTTGTCAGTCATATCGCCACAACTAGTAGGGTGTAATTCACGTACCGTGCCCTGCAAACAGCATGATAAAAACATTCCCGATCACCTCCCGGTCATTCAAGCGCAGTTTCCCCTCCTCCTGCTCATTTGCTCGCACAATCATTGTGAAGGCGTCCATCCTTTCTTCCGCCCTTTCGCTTCCGCTGCGCACCTCGGCCGTACGCTCGGCGATCTGACTCTCCATGAACCCGCTGAAGAATTTGAATGCTTCGCGGATCTTTGAAAAGCTACGATAGGTGTTAACGCTCAAAATGATGAACGATGATGATTCAATGAGAAGCCGACTTACCCAGGGAGGGGGAGATAGCGCACCCAATCAGGCATCAGCAGCGCCACGATGTGTGACTTGGTAAGCACACGCAGTGCCTCCTGCACACTCATCTTCCCGTCAGGCGCCACGGGCGGCGCGGCCCAGTCAAAGGGAAGGCCGAACCCACAGCGCGATATGACCAGGAGCGCTAACTGAAGGTGTGGATAAGGATTACGTTTCATGGGGAGACAAGGTTCAAGGGAAAACGCACTTTGGTAGTGATGTTATCCATCGCGGGTACGGTAACTGCGTCCTTGCCTTCCCAGCCCTCGATAGTTTCCATCTGCCGATATGTGTTGAGCGTTTCAGCCCAAACCATTTCGTATCTGCAAAGCGTAATATGATAAGTAGTATCTTGAATATGATGAATGATAAACAAGTAGGTGGAGGAGCTCACAATTTATTGTTGAACGCAGGACCGACAATCCGCCTGTGCTTCCGCCACACGTCGCCGTCGGCCGCGGTGACGAGATTATTGCCCCATTTTCTATCGTTCAATCACAAAAGGTTAACGATCATTGTCACAAGATAAAAAGAAAGGGAGGAACATACTCGAGCACACGATTACCATCTTCCGACTTGCCGAAACTGCGCCCCAGTGTAACGGAGCTCGCCTTCTGATCCCCACTTCCGGCGAGAAACTGTTTCGCGACCTCGATGTTGGAAGTGAAGATGGTTGGACGTCCTATCAGGAAAGGTATGACGGAGAAGGTTTCGCTGCCGAACTTTTTATACACTGCAATTTACACGTCCGGCGATCGTTAGATGAATCACTGGAATAGGCTCTTAGAAGGCAAGCGATTATATGAACACTTACCAGTGTGCCGCCATCCCCAGATGTGATCAATCGTGATGTTCCACCATGCACTGGGAAGGAAAGCACTTGGCGGTGCGTAGGGCTGAAACGGCACGCGGAAGCCTGTGAGGCCGTTCACTTCCTGTAAGCAAATGTTTAATCGCAGGCATGAGGATGAAAGGCAACGAAACGAACACAAGGCTAACAAAGGAGGACGTACACGTATGCCTTTGAGCAGTTTTACGACCCTTGAGGCTACGAATATGGCCAGAAGGGTGGGAAGGATTGGTACATCGCGCCCAAAGATGCTTAATCCCGGACCGTTGGTGTAAATGTCGTCGAGCAAATGAAGGCCTGGCAGAGTCATGGGGGTGTTAGTCTTCTAGGGTCTCACTGTCGGTGCACGGAGGACATCAAATAGCTAGCAATGACCAGACAGAGAATCTCTCAGGAGAGGACTTAAGCGCCGTCCTGACGCCGTCCTGGCAGATTCAGAGCCTGACAGTGACAGGGCCGACTTGGGGCCGATCGACTATCTTATCTATATCCCCACATTCAAGTCACCCCAGTGTTTCGTCACCTTGGAAACAATTGGACGAGGAATTAAATTGTATGATTGGCTGTTTTGGATGTATTCAAACTGTACGCATTCGCGAAGGTTCGACATTGAGAGACACAAGAGGATTTCTAAATGAAGTCTTCAAGAGGCCTTCAAGAGTCTTCAGAAGAGCTGGGGATACTTGCGCGGCATGCAAGCCATGTAATTCTGCCGAGTATGCTTCATGTTGCTATAAACTTGTAACGGAGAGTCAAGGCCATATGATCCATCGGTGGCAGACTCGAATATTGTAAACCATGAAGTTACACCAGTGTTGTGGCTTGTGGCGATGAGTCTGTAGATTAAGATTTTGCAGTATTCATTCAGCGAGGAATGATGCCTGTTCAAATGAGAGTATTTCTGTCAGTATTAGGCCCCCAAATTGTCGCCGTGGGTCCTTACCGCATGATCTTCAACAGCGAACTTCTTCAATACTTGGCGACTGATTTTCGTCTGCTGAGAGGTGTGAAGAAGAGAGGCTGGTCCGATGATGAGTCGTATTCCGAGTCATCGGTGGAATAGAGCTGCTCAGACTCCGGGGCGAAGAGCGAGGCTGCATCATCTCTGACTGTGTGTCGCTCATTCTCGATGGTTGGCGATGGGGGTCTCGAGCGGCTCAGCGGCTCGTAGGGATTTAAGCCTCTACCATGAGATGCCAAGATCCAATCTCGGAGGAGCGCAGCGCAGCACAGCGTGGAATAAAGCATACCGAGGCCGAGGAGGACATACTCTAGGACATCCGACATTGTGATAGTAGACTCGAAGTACGACGTTCAAAGGACCAGTCAAATATGGGAGACTGCGATGAGATGCCAGTAAGCGTTGTACCGCTGTACCACTGTATCGTGTATCTCATCAGCCTCACGGTGACGGTGAGGCATAAGGTCGATGGAGTCAAGGTGGAGCTCCGGGTGACCTGATGCCAGGACATGTGTTCGATGTCCTATCAGATAGACTCCACAGAACTAGAGAGGTACGAGGAAGGACCCTGAACCCAAGAAAAATTGCTGCAGCTACCAGCCAAGGCATCATCGTCATTTGAAACGTTCTGCGTTTGCATCGTCGCAGTCGCACTGTGGCCCATGCGTCGATCGGCGAGGAGGAGGTGACCAAGCTGCAGAAAGCACACCAGCAGACTGGGGGGAAGAGCCTCGAGATCGAGGACAAGTGGGTATTGGAAAATCCCACGATTCTGCTAGGATCTATGGAGGGAACGGTCATCGGTCTACTCGTTGACCTCATGGTGACAACGCGTCGACAACAGAAAGTGTCGATCGAAGGCCATAGGTGCTTTTCGAAGATGGAATAGATAGAATGAAGGTGATTATGAAGGCTCATGAATGGATGAAATCCAAGAGCAGGCTCAGAAATTGAGCAATCTGATGAGCAACAAAATCGGCAAACCTTGCTCTCTTCTGCTCCGTGACTGCCAGGATGTGTTCCTTCTCCATTCTCTTGCCACATCCAGCAGGCTTCCCGAGCCTTGGCAGGCTTCGTTTCGACGCTAGCCCTGAGAGTTGAAAGAGCAGGGGAGAATCCATCGATGGCATCGATACTATCACGACATTCTTTCTCAACGAGTCATAACTTCGGACTCAAACACATCGGCCGATATCGATCCAATTTCTTCAGAACCATCATGTCTGCCTCTACCAACAAGATCCAAGTAGCCATAATTGGCGTTGGCCTCGTCGGCGCGGAGCTCGTCGAGCAGCTGCTCTCCATCCCCCAGCAATCGACGCCCTTCAGCCTCATTTCCCTCAGCTCTTCCACGCGCACGATCTTCGATGCCAAAAATCCCATTGCGCCGGGCGCACAGTGGAAAGAACAGCTTGCGGCATCGACACAGAGGCCGGACTTCCAGGCGCTGACGGAGCAGCTGGGTGCTCTGGTCGCACCGAATCAGAAGGTCGCGGTGGTAGACAATACGTCCTCCGACGACGTCGCTGCATTGTACCCCGCGCTCTTGGAGAAGGGTATTAGTGTTGTTACGCCCAACAAGAAGGCATATTCAGGAGACATTGGGCTGTACGAGAGGATTTTGGCTGCGAGCAAAGCGAGCGGAGCGCGCTTCTTGAATGAGGCTACGGTTGGAGCTGGACTTCCGGTCATCTCGACGCTGAAGGAGCTCGTTGCAACTGGCGACAAGGTGCGTGGAATATAAGAGGTCGAGATATGATGGAAATACTCATAGAAAGCCCCATAGGTCGTCAAAGTCGAGGGTGTATTCTCCGGCACCATGAGCTACATTTTCAACGAGTTCTCGACTGGGAAACCCGATGGCCCTGCGTTCTCCTCCGTCGTCGCCGTCGCGCGCGAAAAAGGATACACCGAGCCGCACCCCGCGGACGACCTGAATGGCTTCGACGTTGCACGCAAACTCACCATCCTTTCGCGCACCATTGCATCTGGCTCGCGTGCCCAGACATCCCTGCCCGCGCTCCAATCCTTCAAGGCAGTGCAGACTGCGTCGCTCATTCCATCCGCGCTCGAGGGCATCCCCACCGGCGACGAGTTCATCTCGCGCCTCCCCGAGTTCGATGCCGAGTTCGCCAAGCTCCGCGCTGACGCAAGCGCGGAAGGCCAGGTTCTCAGATTCGTTGGTGTTGTGGACGTCGCTGGAGGTGTCGTCAAAGCCGGTCTCGAAAAGTACGTGTTCGCAGCAATTATTGAGCCGATTGGAGGTGCTCATTCTCTGTACTCTGATCTCTATAGATACTCGACGAGTCACCCCTTCGCCACATCGCTCGGGGGCTCGGACAATATCATCATGTTCCACACGGAGCGCTATGGCGCACGCCCGTTGATCGTACAGGGTGCTGGCGCTGGAGCAGCCGTTACTGCGATGGGCTTCGTGAGCCTTCGTTCGTCTTCAATATCCTCGAGTGCAAGGAAGGCGGCGGTGGCGGAGGAAACGGTGGAGAGGTGGGGCGTGGTGGAAATGGTGGAAATAGTGGCAACGTCGAGAGAGGGCGGGAATGTGGCTGCCGCGGGGAGTGCCATTGAGGCCATCGCAAGCATTCGGGAGGTTGTGGAAGCGGGGGAGTTGGTGGCGCTGGGGGCAATGGTGAAAACGGCGGCAACGGTGGAAATGTCGATGAGACGAAGCACCCCTATAGGCGTCGTGGAGCCAGGGGACATCACCTCGAGGGTGGACGCGACGGTGGCGACGGTGGCGATTCCCAACGTGGAAGAGGTGGCAAGAGCGGCAACGAAAATCATGAAAGGTCGCACTCTCATCGCCGTAGCAAATCTCGCCACGGGAGGTCCCACCGCATCCTGCGTCGTGGTGGAGACGACCTCCATGAGGATGGAGGAAACGGACATGGACGCCGAGGACTGCGCCACATCCGTTCGCGCGACAATAGCCGAAATAGGTCTCGCGAGAGTCGTAGCCGCCAGAGGACTGGTGATTTCCGTGTACTTGGTCGCAACGTTGTCGTTGAAGGCGATGGAGTAAACGACATCCGTCGCAGAGGACACCACTCGACGTCGCGCCGCAGCAGAGGACGTGACGGTGGGGATTCCGGAGGTGGAAGACGTGGCAAGAGCGGCAAAGAGAACCGCGACAGGTCATGCTCCCATCACTATAGCAGGCCCCGCCGCAGCAGGTCTCGCCACATCCTGCGTCGTGGTGAGGAAGAACGCCATGAGGGTGGAGGAATAAGCTAACAGCACTCCAATAGACGCATAGCCAATTATAAAGTAGAGGTATCAGAGTAAACTCGAAGGAACTGATTTGCGTGTACAATTCCCCGCCGGAGAGTTATTGGCCTCCATGCCAGAGATCATTGTGTTGCTGCAGAAATACCATTTGGGCTGGCACTCAACAAAATTCAGATCTTGACCAGAGAAGGGAGCTCTTATACGTCGGCGCGATATGCTACTATACGCCTATGTTGCTGAAAAGTTTTTCTGTTAAAAAGGAGGAAAATTATTGGAATCAATCAGACACCGTCCGTCGTTAATTCAAATGATAAGCTTTGAGCGTTCGTGGCATTGTTGGATCCCGAGGTGTGCAATATTTTTCACAGTCAATTAAATTTTCATTGTAACACGAGGGGTACTCGAACTGGTCAACGGGCTTGGTACTCGCGCGTCAAGACAATCAGGTGGAGGCTCCTTCAAGTGTATGGTGTCCCGTCCTGCGTGGCGCACACATCCCAGCAAGAATTAATCCATCTAAAGGGCCTGACCTTTCAAATAGTCTGTTCCTGAGTCCTCAGAAAGCTAGAAACGGCACATGCTGAGTCGGATATTCTAGTACTTCTTCTTTCAATGGTTGCTTTTAGTTCATATTCAGGCTTCAATGAACTATGAATCACGTAGTCTCATTCCCAGCCGTTGTAGAGCAAGAGCCCATTCGAGCGGTGATCAACCGGCGTATCAAATTTGAGGCAAGAAACCAGGAAAATTTGATGGTGGGCTCTTGCTCTATAACGTCTGGTGCATTCCAGGCGTAAAGGGTAGGGTCGAGTCACGGCGTGACTTTTGAGTGGGAAATCCATCATCTGCCGCATCCTTCCAACTGATGCGTGTCAAGTTCTCGGGCTTCTCTTGCTATATCTGGTGCTTTCGACGATGGCGCCTGTACATACGACGAACAAATTTCCGAGATGCCGCCTTGAAAGCAAGAAAATATCAGTCAGCTCCGACTCGTGCCAAGCTGCACACCGAGTTCCTAGCCAGAAATGGTGGAATGACGGCATATGCCTGGCAGATAGATGTTGCAGAAGCTTTATTACGCGGTCTCGACTGTACTGTAATCGCGGGGACAGGAGCTGGCAAGACAATGCCATTTGTCATGCCGCTTTTCCTTGAGACGGAGAAGACAGTGATTATAATATCACCTTTAAAAGCTTTAGAAGAGGATCAGGTAATTATTTCTATGGTGTGCTGAAGTCTATGTGACCTGAACTTGTGCCAACAGGCATCTCGATTTATGGAGTTGACACTCGTGAGGTGGTCTTCGTTGAGGGCTTCGGGGGGCGAGAGGAATAGAGAAGATGAATTATCCATTTCCCTGTCTACACAGTCGATGATACACGTAGTCGCGAACTCGTGAAGCAAGCGACGGGCTCCTGCTGGTCTCCTCCCCTTCCCATCCTTCCGGCCTCGTGGGGGCCTGTACATTCGCTGAAGGATCTCTGGAAGCTTGTCACTGACCATGAGCAAAGTTCCAGCATACTTAACTTCAGCGTCAGTCCGGCATTCAGCATCTCCCTGGGTCAAAGCATCCAAGAATAATGGCACATTGATGCCCTGCTCCTTCATGCACCGCAGCACTGCCTTAACCCTCCCAAGAATCCCCCACCCAGAGAGGTTCTCTTTCAATGCTCGAGTGTTGACTAGGGGAACAGGATCCTGCGGCTCCTCGTCGTCGTCAGAAAAGTCCGGCTCACATGGGTCAAGTTCGAAGTCGTTGTCAAGGCCATCGTCGGAGCCGTGGAAATACCCCATGTCCTCCGAAAACGAGTTTCCCAGGATGAGTTCGTCCATAGATGAGGCGCGCAGAGGAACGAGACACGAATCAGAGGAGTGAGAGGCGAAGGAAGTAAACGAGCGCTCAGCAATTAATGACACTTTAGCCGATTCGCGTAATTTTGCCGTGCGTGCCGAGCGTGTTACTATCAATGACATTGTGTTACTTGTGTTACTAGTAACATCGACTCCACCCTCTAGAATGCACCAGATGTTAGGATGAGGATTGTTGCCCGTGTTTTCTCCGTGTTTTTTTGACACCGCCTCGGAACAGTCCCTAACATCTGGAGCCGAGATTATGAATCACGGAGCATTCGGATTTCCAAGCACTGGACAGGATGCGGAAAATATCGCCCTCTTTCGTCGTTTTCTTGCCGCGTTCAAACTTCAGAGGTCACCGTCGCTAAAAAAAAAGGTGCATCTCATTAGTTGAAAATTACAGTAACTAGGCAGGTTGATCGCAAGTGGCGATAGACGACGCATTACGCTTATCATTATGGTCATTTGGGGTGCTAATTATATATTGATCTTCTTGAAACTCATTGAAAAAGTACTAAACATGCCTTAGCCTAATATTGTCGGGCCTTCTAAAGCTGGCTTTCTAGTTCAACCTCCTGGTAATTTCTTGCTGCCCTCTCGCCACTAAGTACGCCTGAGTTGAGATATCGTACATCATGTCTGGCGTCAAAGAAGCCCCCGCGTATGTTTTGCGTTATTCCGCACATCGACTATTCATGACGCTGAGTGGTATCCCTTGAACACTGTTCAGCCCCTGGAAGCTCACAGGCCGCGTCTGGGCCTTTGCCCTCTCCGGAATCGACAGGAAAGCCAGTTTCCCCGCAGGTTTTTCAGCGCCACATGAGGCGGAGGCGTTGACTGCTGGTGGCGAGTTTATTGGAGGTCCTGGAGTGGTACAGGTGAGAGGCTATGAACTCGCTTCCTTATCGTCTTAACGTCCTGCGACCGTGCGCAACTTCAAGATCATCTCATACTCCGAAAGTCCTGTCGGTATGTTTGTTCGTGAAGTCTGCAATATCGGACAGTTCGACTGACGCGTGTTGGCAGGACCATGTACGCTTATCTCCCCTATTAATAGTAGCAACAGTCATTGACCTTGGAGAGTTGTGCAAGATGACGAGCTCATATACATCCCAGGGAGATGGAAGTACGCCGATGGTACGTCTGGATACCGCATCACGCGCATCTACGTATCCTCGAAGGAGTCTACGGAGAACGGTGAGCAACGAACCTCTGGACCCGTTCATCAGCACACCACTCACGACTGAGCCTGTTGATGCTAGGCCGCCGTAATTGGAACATTCCCAGTAAGCATTCCAGAACCCAGGCCTAGGATACATTTCTACGTACCCACCCCTCAACAGAGCAAGTCGCTGACTTTGCCATCAAAACTCAACCCGATGGCAGCACAGCGGTAACCGTCGCGCTCCCAGGAGCCACTGCGCCTTTCTTCAAAGCCACGATCAAGCCCGTCACGCTCCTGTCTCACATCCCGATCCCCTTCAACACGCAATGGCTGGGATCACATTTCAACTTGGTCCAACCACCGCTTCCGGCCGGTGACCCCGAGCGGCTGGAGGAGGTGGCGACAACACGGTGGGCGGAGCTAATTCCAGTTATGAAGGGGAGGGTGCAGTTGGCGAGCATAACGGGAGGAATAGGAGGTAAACTGGGTGATCGAGAGGGGTTCCCGGCGGTGGTGCCCTGGAGCGTTGGGGGTCATATGGCCAGCGTGGATCTTGACTTTGGGGTGCCGACGGTGTCTGACACGAAGTGAAGTGAGCCTACAACGATTCGATTGTAACATACCGTGGATGTTGTATTCAAGTTATTGTTTATCCCATAATCTCACATGAACAACGGGCTTCAATGGATCGTTACGCACGGATTGAACCACGTTGGACAGCGCCGAAGGGAAACACAGGCGATGGTGGTCGTCGTGGAGAGAATGTTCGGCGGGTTGACTTCACGAGAGTTATCTTTCGATACAGAGATAGATTAGAAAATACACTGGTGTACAAGACCTAGAGGAAATAATAAAACCGATCCCGAGCCCAATACCTGAAACCCTCATCAGTTTCGTACACATGACTTCGAAGAACGACGCGAGGACACACGTAACGAGATTACTTCGCGCCTGCTGACGAGAACTTCGTCACTGACTTAGTGCCCTCGGAGATGGCATGCTTGGCGAGTTCACCAGGCAGGATGAGGCGTACTGATGTTTGGATCTCGCGTGACGAGATTGTCGACTTTTTCGAGTAGGAGGCAAGTTCTGATGAGCACGAGGGTGGTCAGCACAAAGTCAGGTCAAGCGCGTTAGACTTGGTACTCACTGGATGCTTCCGTGGCGATACGCTCGAAGATGTCGTTGACGAAGGAGTTCAGGATGGCCATCGCCTTGTTGGAGATACCAGTATCAGGGTGAACCTGCTTGAGCACTGCATACAGTAAGTTAGTTTCCATCTGAGGCGCAAATGAAGCTGTGCACGTACCCTTGTAGATGTACGACGAGTAGGTCTCCTTTCTGACCTTCTTGCGCTTCTTCTTCTCGCCATCAGCAGGCGCTGCGGCCTTGGAAGTCTTCTTGGCTGCCTTCGCGCCCTCAGTGGATTTGGCAGGCGCCTTCGAGGCAGTAGAAGCGGGGGCTTTGCCGGCAGTAGAGGCGGGTTTGGGTGCCATTGGTGATTATAGGCTGGTGAGGGCCACAGATGGATCTAGGTGATGACTGTGGGGGAGAGAGTTGGAGGAGAGTCAACAGAGAATGTGTGAGACTATTTATATAGACACGTGACTTTGCAGTTGTTTGGTCGAGACGCGTCAAACGCGTCTTTGTTGATCGTCCCGTGTTGTGGTTGTTTGTCCAGGTATAAATACTGCGAACATCCAACTTTTCATCCAACTTGCCCTTTCGTCCCTCCACCACAACACACCGCCTTAGGCTACTTTCTCCTTCGCCAACCCACTTCTACCACCACTATGTCTGGGAAAGTCAGCGGAAAGGCTCGCGGCGGAAAGGCTGCTGGTGCCAGTGACACCGGAAAATCCCAATCTCGTTCGGCCAAGGCTGGTCTCCAGTTCCCCGTCGGTCGTGTTCACAGACTATTGAAGAAGGGCAACTATGCCCAACGTGTTGGCGCTGGTGCACCTGGTACGTGTCTTCGGTATTGTGGCCTCGTTTTCTGCCGCTGACTGCGTCTTCTTCTCTCAGTGTACCTCGCCGCCGTCCTCGAGTACCTCGCTGCCGAGATCCTCGAGCTTGCTGGAAATGCTGCCCGGGACAACAAGAAGCAGCGTATTGTCCCCCGTCATCTGCAACTTGCCATCCGCAACGATGAGGAGTACGTCTTCGTAATCGATGGAGCCTTCTTCCCTTGCTGACCATCCTTCCCATCTAGACTCGGCAAGCTCCTCGGCGACGTTGTCATCTCCCAGGGTGGTGTCGTCCCCCACATCAACCCCGAACTCCTGCCCACAAAACCCAAGGCAGGAAAGGGCAGCCAAGAAGTTTAGAGGCTTGGTTGGATTGATCTGCTGTCGTGTTGGCTGTATCTGTACTTCTATTGTATTATTATTCTCCATATCTTATACTTTACTGGATACACTCTGCCACTCCCGGGCGATTCTACCATTTGACTGGCTTGAGGGTCCCGGCCTCCCCTCTGACACAGACATTGAACGAAGACAAGCGAATGGTTCATGAATGAGACAAAGCAGGGTTTAAAGATACATGGATGATTGTAGTTGGATACAAAATGGTATGCGATGCGATGGGTAGATGTCTAAAGTCCCTTGTTGAAGGAACACGAAGCCTTGAGGCCAGATGAAGGTAAAAAGAAATCAAGTCGCGCGGACTGCGGCCTCTGCCGCCTTCAGGGCAATATCAAACTGCCCGAGCAGCGCCTGCTGCTCTTCCATCCCCACAGCAATCCTTACCAGCCCTGCCTCAACGCCGTACTGCGCCGCCCAGTCTAGTTCCGTGTAATGCGCAAGGATCGTGAACGGGCACGCCAGTGTGAAGTTCGTGCCCAAGCTAGGACCCTTACAGCATGGCAGCGCATCGAAGAACACCTGCGACGCCGTGGCCGACGTGAACGTCAGCGAGAACAGCCCGCCAAAGCCGCCCTCGGACCCGGGCGTCTTGATACGGCAGTGTTCATAGTTGTCGCGTGTGATGTACTTGGGGTAGAAAACCTCCTTAATCACCGCGTCTGGGGCGCCTCCTGCCACGGAGTGCGAACGGAGGAAGTCGCAGACGGCTTCGCTGTTCACGTCGACGATCCGGATACGCCGCCTGAAGTCACGCGAGTTTCGCTCCATGTAAAGCGAGTCCTCGTCGAAATAAAGGTCCACGAACGTCGAGTCCAGGTGGGCTTTCAGCGCCGCGTAATGTCGGCGTCTGGGATTCAGGACTAGGCTAGGTGGGTGTCAGCGTAGTGTCAAAGTGGAAAACAATTTCATATACCTGCCACCCATCACGTTGGCGACGCCGCTGAAGATCTTCGACAAACTGCTCACGACGATATCGGCGTACGGCAGGACTTCCACATTGACGAAGTTGCCGATCGTCTCGTCGATGACGATCAAGAAGTCGTATTTGTCGGCCAAGGCACGCAGGCGAGGAAGGTTAGCGGAGCGGAGGAGCGGGTTGGAAGGGAACTCTGTAAAGAGAGTCAAGATCGGCGGCGTGCCGGGATTGCGGGTAACTTCTTGTTCCAGGACGGCCTCGAGGTCGTCGATCTCAGAGTCGATGCCCTGGCCAAAAAAGTGGCAACCCGAACCCCACTTTTGTAAGATTTTGAGAGTATCAGTGTATGGGAATCTGTCATGTCGTAAGTTACGAAAATGGAGAGGTAGTATTCCGGTCAACGTACCCAAAGCACACGCTCTTCGCTGCGGGGCGGACGGCCGAGGCAATGTGATGCGCGTTCCAGATGGCAGCCATGCCTGTAGGGTAAAGGTATACATCGCTCTCCGATACGTCCGCAACACCACGCGAGCTGGGTCCAACCTTAAGATCCTTATGTCCAGCACTTGGTTCGTCTTGAGAATCGAAGTTGCTGTCGCGGATCAGGACGCCTGCTACCCTGCGACGAAGAGCGCGCTTTGCGGACGCAGCATGTGCAATGGGTAGGTTCCGGCCGAAGCGCTCCTCAAGGTAGACGGGGTCCAAGTTGTCTTCAACGTTGAACTGCTTGATGAACGTGGTGGAGTCCGCAAAGGGAGATTTAGGCGAGGTTGGCCTGTTTTGGCCCCCTCTGACGGCATAGTGCTTATTGAAGACCTTGCCCGGGAAACGGGGGCTAGTGGGAGGAGAGGAGGGGGCCGTGCGGGTGATGTCGTCGGGGAGCAGGGATAAGCAGTGCTCCGCGAAGCGACTTGAGATGCCCATTCCGGTATGCTGCCAGAACTCCTTGGCGACAGGGAAGGAGTCGGACCCAAAGAGAACGATGTAGATGTTGACTGAGTCGGAAGACGTGCAGTCTGGTTGGGTCTTCGAGTCGCGCTCGATGATCCGAGCGTAAGCCCTATCCTCAGGGCATATCAGGAGGCTCAGTAGGCGCGTTGTGACTGAACGGGCTGCCATAAACGAGCGGCACTCTTCAGCGACCCACTGCGCGGGGAAGAGCATACATCTCTCGCCATTGAGGCCATATTTCTGTTCAAATATCTGCGCGAGCTACTCGGTGATGGAATGAGAAATTTTTGAAAAAGCCAAGTAAAACGGTTCACGCACTTTTCGGATGCTCAAGTGAATGAAGAACCTGGGGTATCCTGACACCATGGAATCGACCACCCTTTTTTCGCCCTCCTCGTATCCGACATTGTCGCTAGATCCCGTTTCCCTTCTGCAGCGCCTCCATGCCAGATATCGAGTTGCGCATCGACCCATGATTGCGCCCAATCAGACTGGTGGGTGGTATGATCACACTGGAACTGCGACGTATATTTGACCTGCTGCTCGACCGGGAGAGAGACAGCAGGAACAAATCACGATCAGAGTTGGAAGACTGGGACGACGTGGAGGATGCGCGGCGGTGGCGTTGCATTCGCGTTGGGTCGATGTCTGAGATATTCGCGAGGTGGGCGAACAAGGACAGTACTAAAGAGATAATTGTCGGGAGGCAGCCCAAAGAGGAGCTGGAGAAAGGCATACTATCAACGATGGAAACAATTCCTGAAAGACCGCCATATCCCGCAGATGATACCATGGGGGAAGAAGGTCGTGATTCTGTTGTTACAAATAATCTGTGTGTGTTGGCTTGTTGCGGAAAAGATTAGACCGAAGATGCCAGATAAGAGAAATATACGGACTGGCAAGAAGTTTCTGGATCATGAATGAGAGAGGGCTGGAAGGAGACACAGAGTAAACTGAGGAGCTGTAAGTTTGGGAGGCGATGATTGAAAGTTCAGGTGTGGCATACCGGGATACTTGTCGGCACCGTCAGTCGAACCGTCAGCTTCCTTTGAAAGTATGAGAAAATATACGACAGCTTATTTTGACCCAAAATACGCACTTTGATGTATGAGATAAACAGATGCAACGGCGTGGACAATATCTGCTTGCTCTCAGATGGAACAACGATCTAGGAAAACACTGAGCCGCCGTCACTACTCCGCATAAATGATGACGAGATTACCTTGCCAATATCTGTCACACTGACAGCACTTAAGAGAGAACCGCTATCGTCATCAATAACAGCCACGCTGCTGACGCCTCCTTCACTCATGAGTCTCATCGCATCCAGGACAACGGAGGTCGCGGTGGCGCCGACGACGGCGGAGTATATGTTCAAAGAAGGAAGGGAAAGGGAATGCAGCGGGTTGGAGAGAAAGGAAAGTAGGGTTGGGGTCTTGGTGGCGTATGACGAGAACCAGGAGAGTAAACCACGATCAGAGACAATTCCAACGAACTGGTTGTTAGCCGATGTTGAGCGAATGAGGGCTACATGTGATATGTCAAATACGTTTGTAGGATACGATTCAAGACCGTCGACGAACCTCGGTGAGTGCCTCGAGAAAAAAGCTCCAGCAAGGAGATGATGGTGGCGTCGTGCGGAAGCGTCTCTAAGGGGTTCTTGTCGCTAAAATCTACGACAAACCGTCAACGTGAGGAAGTGGGGGTTCAATGACCACAACATACTGCTGACGAGGTGAACCGGTACGTGACCTGCTCGTGCAGCAGACACTATCTCACTAGAACGTGGTTTCTCGAGTAGATCCTCTGGAAGTAGGGTGTGGCTTGTGGCAGCGAGCGTCAAAAAGGCATTGACGTCGGAAAACTGGAGCACATGAAGATCAGGCGATAATCCAGATGTCATGGATGGAGTACTCACATCGAACAGTCCAAGGTAAGGTGACGCTGCTGCGTCCGGTGTTTGCCCCTTTACGACAAGGCATAGGATATCCTCAGAGAGGAGAATCTGCAGCACTCGACGTTAAATAGCCTGTCTCTTCTTTAATATAGCTGATGACTTACATCGCAAGCCTCCTCAACACTGGTGTCCGCGTCGACCGTAACGATTCGTGAGTCAACCAAGTCTTACAAACAGGTTCAACCATCAGCCTAACATCGCACTCCCATGAACACAGCTACCTCGAGCAAAGATCTCCTTCCAGTCTTTCGTCCATCCCTCAGATTCTACAGCTGGGGGACTGAGTAGGTTGAGCGAGGCGAGTTCCGATCCAGTCCAGCTACTGCTGAGTGACAGAGATTGCCTCCTGCTGGAGGACATAGCTTCAACTCAAGGGCTTATGGTGGAGGTCCGCGCCAATGGGGTGTAGGGTGGGGTTGGAAGCATACCCTGCTTAATTAAATACTCCAGAGGCTACAGAAAGCCGCTTTGATTCGTGTTTGATTCTGTCTCAACTTCATTTGTTCGTGACAAGGCCGATTGCTGACAAATCGCGTCGCACCGCTCGACCTGTTCACCTCCACCATCTTCAAGCGACGAAGACGACGACATGACTTACGCCCCTACAAATCCGGTGGATGTACCTCCATACCAAGTCCAGCATCTAATATCGACTGTTGTTGACGATTTCGGCACGTTCTCTGGGCCACTTTATGGTCGTTTCTCATTTTTGCACAGAATTTGAACCGTCTGCTGTTCAGGTTCGGTGTGCTCAAGCATTGGGTATGCTCATATAAGCCCTCGCTCGCTGAAACTTACGTGAATCTGCAGGATCTGAGATATATGTGGGATGCTCAAATGGCGAACTCATTCGCTTCGCTCTACAAGCCGACGACCCAAACAAGGTCAGGCTTGTCGTCGTCGTGGTCAATATATTGTGGCTAAATACTCTTTGTAGCTCGAATCTTACAGCGTACTGTCGCGGCAGACCGTTCCAAATGAGAAACCCGTAGACGAGATTGTCCTGGTTCCATGCCTCTCGCGGGCGTTCATACTATCCGGTACCTCAGTACATCCCTTCTTCCTTCTCCTACCGAAACTCACTGACTCAATGAACTGTTTTAGACCGTGTCGTCCACTTTTATACCCTCCCATCTCTAGACCCGGTACCCCTTGGCATTGTCAAGCCCATCCGCCATGTGGTTGCATTCGCGGTAGACCACGAGCATCTGAAGCGTCCTCCACCTTCAATATCTGGTCCCGTACCAGTCGAAGGGGTTAATTTCTCAATTATCAAACGCACCGGCATTGCGATGTACACGATGCGTGAGCGGTTGTCCTTCATAAAGGTAAGCCCTCGAGTTTTTTTTTCGCTATTTACACACCGTTCAACTCTCACTATATAGGAAATCCCCCTACCTCAAGGCGCGTCAATTGCGCGCCGGATAGGCCATTCATTATGTATTGCGGATAAAGAGAACTACAACGTGGTCGACCTGGAGGGCGCGGCCCTCTTCCCCATTATTCCAGTCTCACAAGCGCAAGACTCGAGCATTCCCGTCAAACCCTCAATTACGGTGGTCGGGGAGAACGAGTATCTTATCCTCTCGTGGACTGGTGGAAGTACTATAGGCCTCTTCATCACCAGAGAGGGCGACCCTGTTCGTGGTACGTTGGAATGGCCGAGCCATCCAGAAGCCGTCTGTACGTCTTTCCATTTGATTTCACACTCTCTCATCTTCAGAACTCAAAGCTTTCCAGGCCTGGACTACCCTTATGTCACTGCGCTCCTCCCGAATGGTACTATTGAGATACACAGCATTGAAACGCAGTCCATTGTCCAGGTGATCAGCCCTCCACCGTCGTCGTCACCTCCATCTTCCCCTCCGCCGTCTGTGCAGCAGGCGGTGCGCCCGCGTTCCCGGCTCAACCTCATCTCGAGTCTCAGTGGCTATCTTGTTCCCTCCACACAACAGTCAGATAAGTTGCGGAAAACTAAGGTGCGGCTCCTAAGGGTACCTGAACCCTCGCTGCCCGTGCCGACGTAGGCAGCCTCAAGTTCGTGGACTATCCGTACTGAGTCACTCGAGTAATTTCTTGGATTGTTCAGTGTCTTTTGGATTCCTTACTTACAGCCATATGACGCGATCAATGCATTATCTATCTTGTGGCTTTATCATTTACCCAAGAAAGCGTGGGGCAGTGTACGTCGGTTGACCAGTGAAAGAATGGAAGATGTATACCATGGCCAAGCTATGTACGATGTCAAAAGATGGATGATGAGGAAAACGGTTCCGTCTTACGACGCCGAGCTTCCATTTTCTTCTGCGCCGCCCTTTGTCTTTGTACATTTGAACGATTGTCTTCGAATCGATCAAAGTTTCTGGGTTTCTGGTATCGAGACTACACTTTTGGAACGATTGTCTTCATATCGTTCAAAGATTCTGGTATCGAGACTACTCTGTACTCTACTCAACAAAGACAAAATGGAACCCCAGCTGGAGTTGAAGTCAGACGACTGTACAGTTGTTCTAGGTACATCTCTCCCTGGCCAGCAGGACAACCGATCTCCAACTATGCCGTACTAGGTGTGAAGACCAGTATTCATCTGGATCGAAACCTTCTTGAAGGGCAAGAGATTGAAAGACACCGGAGGTTGAAGTTGTATGTAAGGCGCCTTCCTCCTGATACTGATACGACTTTATTTATTCTTCTCAGTTGAAGATAAACTCTGCCACTGGAGCATCGCGGAAGAACAACTCGACGTGATTTGGTCGCGCTTCTGTGCTTTGTATCTGCCCGCGACCATAAACCGGCTGTTGAATCTCCCTGTTCCGACTGACTTTGCCAATGCGCATGCATGGGAGCGGGAGATGGCTCAGCCGGTAGATTTCGCGGTGAGCAACGCATGGCATGAGATGCTTGTGCAGGTCCAGCATCTTCCGTACTTTGCCAAATATCTCAGGTCGTCCAAGGCAATGGCGGCTCCGGGGAAGCGCCTTGCGCAGGTTTTGGCGGAGAGGCTGACGGAGGTGGCCAAGCCGTGGGACCGGAAGATGAGGCTCGCGTCGGAGGACGAACAAAAATATTACATGGCCGCGGCAGGGGCGGCGGGTCAGCTCCTCAGCACGGTGTGCACGCACTTTATCAACAAGCCGGATCGTAGGACGGTTATTTCGAGCGAGGTGCAGCTAAGGCTGTTGCCGTTTCTTACGGCGTGGAGCAATCGGTATGACCGACAGTTTCTGGGGGACGTTAGCCTGCGGTTGATGGTGTTTATGTCTGGGCCGGTACTCGACGAGGAGTTCAAGAAGATCCGCAAGTCGTACAAGAATTGGGAGGTTTGCGAGTTGCAGGATTGTAATGTTAAACGAGACCTCAAAATGTGTGCCCGGTAAGCTTCTTATTCAAAGAGTCGTGTCTTGAGTTAACTCATCGTTTACCTCTTCTGGTATAGGGGTGTCAGACTGTTCGATATGTTCAATTCGAACAGCCCTGCTCCACCACGACCGTTCCCATTTTGAGTACAACCCAGGCGCAAGAAACAAGAGGCTCGCAGGAACACGCAGTGTTTCTGTGCATCTAAAAGACGACTGGCGAAGATAAGGAGAGTAGCTGATGTTCGACGCGTGACAAGAAAAAGCTGCGCTCCGTCTATCCAAAGACTGGACTAGAACAAATGGTTAGTCAGGTAACGTTATGTGACTTCAGATGATGATCCTCACCAGACAAGTAACGGGAATTGTCCCATAGTCAGATGTTATGTCAACTCTCGATGGGAAACGCGAAGACGTTCTGTGCGTAGAGAGCTCGCAGCTTCATATCTGCTGCCAAAAGCCGGCCTGCGCGAGACACGCTACGCCCACAATAGGACAGGATCGACCGCAGCCGGCCTTTGAGACTGCGTCGCCACGTGTGGGTCAGGGAGGAAATGGAAAACAGAGCACGAAGCCCCGAGGGATGGAAAAAATTGCACCAGGGCGTAGCAGGCCCACAAAACAGGACGAACCCGCTGAGTGACTGCTACGGATCCATAGCGACGAAAAGCGCGCGCATCAAGCGACAGCGCCGTGCGATGGACGGATGTCGCAATCGCTAGGACCTTGCGGTCGTTCCTAAATAGGGAGAAACAGCGTTAGTAGTAGTGGCCATGAGTTGCGTGATAGGTATGGGCGTCCAAAGTCTAATGTCGTCCTGCGCCTTGAGGTCACGCCGATAACTGCTGCTATGTACTTCACACGTAGCCTCGCCGATCTGCGAGAATCTGTGACAAGATGAGTAAGAGACAGAGTAGATTGCGCACCTTTAGTCCGTCAACATACGTTGCCAGCCCATCGCCCTCGTCCAACCAATCCTTTTAAGCACTTCTAGCCGTCCTGTATGTAGCGCTGCTCGCCCACTAAGTAAACGGTAATCGCGATAGCTGTCCAGAAAGACCAAGGCTGAATGTAACTCCCATGCAGCTCGTGACGCTGTGGTGACAACAAGACACGGAACTGAGGTGCATGTGACTGATCAGACCTCAGGAACGAAATGAACGAAACGTAGATGACGCTTAGACTCAAGAGCTCAAGTAGGCGTTGCTGTGAGTGCGGTTGGGTGCGGCTGGAGGGTGCATCGAGTTCGCCTCATGTAGATGAATGGTCCGCGGTCAGATCAGCACAGCAAGGCTCAGGCTGGGGTCACGGTGACGAAGAAAGGAGAATCGGTCCTCAGGAAGTTGAAGCATGTCGTCGTCGAGGAGTCTGCCTCCGACTAAAACCATCAAGGCGATCAGCAACAGCGGTGGGTAGACAAGGGAAAGAATCTAACCTTAGAGGCTGACTTCGATGAAGGCAGAGTGCCGGCGCCTATTAGGAGGTGTACGGTCAGCCACAAAGTTGATAAGAGGGCTGGGATCAGGACAGCAAAGCGACCACGATGAATGGCAGCAGTCGTCTGATATGATGTCGACGAGAGCTCCGCCACACTAGGTGTCAAAGAGTGGCTAGTGTGGCGAGCAGAATAATCGCCCATTCCAACCCAAGACAAGTATGAAACAACAGACGCACCATATCCCTAGGTGTACCACGCCCCAGATGTCAGTAAAGGTCGACGAAACAATGAGCCTCTTGAAGACGATGAGGTTGCTGTCGTCGGGCGTGGGTGCTTGACAAGGACTCGAGATTAGCCTACGCGACGGCGAAAGTAGAGGGGTCTCACCTCACTCGAGGATGGGGGGAAATGGCAAGTGTGGATGCGGCTGGCCAAAGATGTCGTCCTTTATAAGGATTTCCTGCTGTGTGGGCGCTTGTGCTTCGGATTTCTCCAGTGTGGCCAACTGTAGGGATAAGGCTGACAGTGATTGAAGGGGAACAAGGCGATGCAACGCATGTCAACAACGAGGCAGATCATGTGACCGAGACGCGTCGCGTTAACTTGTTGCCACATTTGGAAGTCGGCGTCCAAATGGACGGATACGCCTAGTGCTGAATCTTAGTGAGTCAGAGTCACGTCTCACGCACACAAGAAACCGTGTGATGGACATGATAATCTTTCACATCATATTATACACTGTGGGCGTAGTACATCGATAGGTCCATTTAGATTAGGCGCGTCATGTTGAAGTACCCTAAGAGTGAATGGGGCAAGGGTGTCTAATAGCGCCCACCAGTCATACCTCCCGCACCGCCACCAGCGCCGGAAGAGTAGCCAGCACCATGCTTGTTGTGGGCATGCGCGCCTAAAGAATTCGGGGATCAGAATTTATGATCAACTGGTGGAAGCTTTGCTCACCGTGGCCAACGGCCCGTTCACGATACATACTAGCCTCGCGCTCTAAACGCTCCGCCTCGGCGAGTTCGGCACCCTGGGCACCGTAGGAATCGCTTCCCACCAAGTCGCCGACGGCGCGTTCGACTTTACCAGGGATGGAAGTGCCTCTTCCTCCACCACGATTCTGATCTGAGCGGCTAGTAGGACCTGCACTTGGTCCCATACCGGCACCAGTAGTGTTGCCAGCTATACCGCCATGATAGTTCCCAGAGTTGCCACCGGATGCCCCGCCGTAGCCGTCTTTGGCGTATCCGCCCTGCTATGAGTTCATAAAGGCAGTGAGAATGAGTGCAATCAAAGGTTGATTAGGCAACTCACATTGTTATTGTAGTCCCCAGCCCTGGGGACGTGATAGCCACGATCTCCAGTCTGACCATGGTGATGGTGTCCGCTTCCGGGCGCAAAGTTGCTCGTGGTGTTAGCGTTCGCTCCATCGTAAGGCCGATCGGCGCCTGCTGTCATGGCTGCACCAGTTCCCGGTCCATTACCCGCGGGATTCTCAGCGGCGTGCTTCTTAAAACATACAACTTTGCGTCAACTAAAGGATGAAGGAAATAAACTAAAGAAGAGGCCTAACCTTGGACGATCCGAAAAGAGGCATTGTATGTACAGTAGGAAGAGTAGATGTGGTGGTTGCAGTGGTAGTGTTGGATGCCTGTGGAACACTCTTTTGAAACGGGTTTTATAGCGCCACAGATCAGTCCCCCCAGCAGTGACGCCACGCAGAATGACGCCACGCTATGTCATCAGCCTCAACTTTTACGGATGGCGGAAGATCAATTGAGCAATCCGTTCATGTGTAAGGCGGAGTGGAGCGCGGAGTTGGGGGGTGCAGCACGGTGGAGTGATGTTGTGGAGCCTGCCGCATTTCAAATAAATACTGGGCGCTATGACCTGATTTGGAATAATCCCGCCCTCAGACTGTTTGCAAATGTCGGCACAAACCAATAAGGTATATATATATGAGCTATACATAGGATGCGAGGAGACACTGAATACTGGGATGTCCGTGAGCGAGATGAGCAAGAGAGGAGACCAGAGGGATATAAACAATAATCAGCCTGCGAGCAACAAAAAGAGGGTAGGCGCTTATAAAGAGTAAAAAAGAGAAGGGGGGTGGAAGAATGGCTGGGGACATACTAATATGGAACGTTTGTGCCGGGG
Organism: Asterophora parasitica; assembly: GCA_018282005.1. Lineage (NCBI taxonomy): Eukaryota > Fungi > Basidiomycota > Agaricomycetes > Agaricales > Lyophyllaceae > Asterophora > Asterophora parasitica. The sequence continues at coordinate 143,287 of JABCKV010000022.1, read as the reverse complement.
TAAAAATGGTGAAAGCAGCCAACGCTGAAACGAAAGTTAGAGTACTTATGAAGAGAAGAGAGCGCAGGCGATTATGGTAGGATACAGCTGAAAAGCAAGTGCATCGAACATGACAAGGTATGCGTTTCCGTGTGGTTATGTTGATTGGGGCCGGAGCCGGGGTGAAGATGATGTAGTTTGAGTTTCCGAGCGTCCCGTACCGAAAGTCAAGGCCATGGTGCAAAGAAGGTGAGAAGAAAATAATACAGTTCCAACCCTCCTGCACGCAAGACTGGACACGCGGTTATCGCCGGATATTGGTATATGCAGGTGGAAGCTCGACGGTCTCGGCTTGCTCCATGGGAATGAGCGGCTCGCTGGGGCCTGCGTCGTCGTGCTGGATGACATTGACCGGACGCATCGGCCTCATCGCGCCCTTCCTTCCACCTCCCGTCGTCAGGGAGCCCCCACCGTAAGAACTCAGGATATCAGGGGTCCCGCTCCGGCTCGTCGTGGTATATCCAGAGAGTGGGCGCGCCTCCGAGGTCGCAGCACCCTCGCCGTCATACGTCGAAGCGATGGTGGGGTCGGGGACGGTAAACGGCTCGGGCTGGTAGTACTCCGGCAGCTCGTTCCGGCTTGCGCGGTTGTTAGGAGGCTCGTCTCCGTCGTCGACATTGAGGAGGTCGACAGGGCGTTCCTTCTGTTTCGTGTGCGCTTTGGAACGGCGCCGGAAAAAGAGGAGCAGTAGCAGCAGGGCGACTACAGCGACGAGACCACCGACGACACCCCCGACAATTGCCCCGACATTGGTCCCACCGCCACCGCCTCCGCCTCCGCCACCGCCGGACGGGCTGGTTGGGTACGACCCTCCTGCGGGGCTGCCAGGCGTCGAGCTTGGGCTGGCGTCGCTGAGGCAGGTGCCAATGTTGTTTGGACCGTTGCTGACGGTGTTGAGGGCGCTACCAGCTGTGCCGTTTCCGCGATTGTCTCCACCGACGATGATGAGGGTGGTACCGCCACGAACCGACGGTGTCCATGAAAAACCTGTACCTTGGGCGATCAAATCGGTGATTTCAGATTCGGGGATGGCGAACGACTGGCCGCCGGGTATAAGGCCAAGGAAGTTGGGAGTTCTGAAGGGTGGATATGGGTTAAAAGAGACGACAAGCCCAACGACGGAAGTACGGACCCTTGGACTGTTGTTTTGTCCCACCATATTCGTGTGGGCTGACATTGGACGATCTGGTTGGGAGGTTCAATGGAGAACACGAAGTTGGGGATGACGTTTTTGGTCGAATCGAAACAGGAGTTGTCACCAGATGATGTGACTTCAGCGGCGACACTAGTTCCTCCTGAGCCAAAGCCCGTCGTATCGCTGACCTAAAAATAATGCATAGTCAGATGCCTTTCAAGAGCAATCATGCGATGAAGGAGATAAGACGAAAAGGCGACAACGGAGAGAGGTTGTTGGAGGTTCTGTTCCCCTATTGTGCTTCGACCCTCCACCCAAGAGCGGTACCCGTGTCCAAAAGAAGACCCGACACTCATCATCTCCATTGCAACCCCACCACAAGATACCCCAAGGAATGAATGTCAGCATACGCGTCAAATTTTCAGGAGAAGTGACGATTTTGTTACACAGCGAGAATAAGAGCAAAATCACTCACGACTGCAACAAACTGGGAGTTGGCTGGGAAGTTGAGCTTAAAGCTAACAGAAGTGGAGTCGCCCGGGAATGGCTGGTCGATGATCTTCCGCGCCTCAATGTTCTGGGCAAGCGGCGTGGGTCCAAATGGAAGAATTAAGACTCGGTAGGGTGGTTTTCCGCCGGAACCTGATATGGAGATGGTGAGATTCGAGCATTGCTGCGGCGTCGTCTCGAATTTCCAGGTATATGCAGCAGAGAGGGTCGGGAGAGCAAGGAGAGCAAGGACAGTCGGGGACATAAGCATGAAAGTCATGATTGCTCAGGCCGAGCAGTGTTGATGACGAAGAAACCCAGGGAGACCCGGGGTCGTGGTGGACGAGCGCAAGAGATCGTATTGCAACAAGAGCGACGGTCACTTGGCATTCCAGACGTCAACCCCGTCACATTTGTCACTGACTTAGCAGACGCCTGTCAGTCTCTTTATTGACTTATATTCACAAAACCATTATTTTTCTGGATTTATCTTCCCAAAATGTGACAAAGAACAATGTACCTTCAAATCTTGTCCAATTTCTTAGCCCTCTTGCCAAAACACTCCTTTTGATGAGACGGTTCGATTCCCCAGACAGAATTTTGATACGATACTGACGGAGATACATTTTTCAGCATTGACGATTTGGCCACCTTCCTTATTAGGCCGCCAAGACCGCCAAGCTACGCGTCAAATGTGTGCGCAATCGGGAACGCGACAGTGGGATGTGTATTTAGTTGAACTGAAGGCTTTTACCTTCGCTTGAGCATCTTGAGTACCGAGACCCTTGCGATACGCATCTGTCCACCTGTGGATGCGATGTTCCCACAGCCGAATTGTTTTGAGTTCACAGATGCCAGCGCGAGCGGCATGTTCTCCTTCGAAGGAGTGTCGAAGGTCATGTCACACCGCTCGCGCAATTACCTCTTCACCGCACCCCCTGGAATACTAAGTACTGACTACATTGTTGAAATAGACGTGTCGTGTCTACTCGGGTGATGCAGTGGACCCTCGCAATCGTGCGAGGATATTCGTGTTACATCTACGTACATATATACCTAGGAATGTGTATAGTGTAAAAATAAATGAAACGTTCGCTAGTCTCGAGGGGTAGAAAAGGCTATGTAGAGCTGCGCTTGGTACTATTAATATTCCAACATACGCAATCAAGATCAATGCCATTGGACTGGAATACTACTGACTACATTTCACTTATGTACTTACAATCCACTTGAAGATTGATGATATATTGCTTGTGATGATGAGCTGATTTCGGTCCAAATTTTTTTTTTTTAAAAAAAAAAATCTGCCCCCAAATTGGCCGCTGTCACATTTTGGTGGCCTATAAGTGAACATAGATGATATATCCTCTGCTGCTCTACTATGGTGCTTCAAACTTCAGCCTCAGTGATCTATCGACGATTGGAGTGCCAAAAATATTTCGGAATGAGCATCTAATGGCACAACTTTCATTCCTATCTCCCGAGCTACGATGTGCTGGGACGTCTCGGCGGCTTCGACTTGCTTCCAAAACACAGACGGAGAACTTTCTTGAACCTGCTCGGGGCTACTAGTCATCCGTTCTGGTGCTTGAATTGACTGGTGGACCTTGGGGTGGGGGTGATTCCGCTTATGCTTCCCATCTTTACTGTCCCTGCACTATACTGGGCACTATTTACTTTCAATTTTGACGATCTTTCTACCAATGTGGTTTCAACTTTGCCTCGCCCATGTTCGACTGGGCAGACTGTAATTCAAAGGCGTCCATTATTTATACAACCGCTGAAGAGTCGCATGCGTTCAAGAGTCATTAAGAACTGCAGCCCATGCGTAAGTACTATGTCTAACGAGATCGCTCCCCCTTTTAATTACGTGTGCCCCACAGGTTAATTCACGATTAAGGTTGGCATTGCAAACATTGACAACTCGGCGTTCACTGCGCAGTCATCATCTCAGGTGTCATCTCTGGGTTCCCGACGAGTAGCCCGCCAGAGAAAATTGATTGGACAATCGAATTCCATTCCCTCTCGATGGTCGCTACAATTCCTTGAACTGCGCCCACGCAACGCGGCTGCAAGCCGGTCATCCTTACGACCGAAACACGAGCTTTATTCAGGCCTGCCTGATCGCTTTTAGCTCCCGTTCTTTGTCTACTTGTTTTTGTGGTCACGACCACGTTCTGGTGGGATAATGAAGGCTGCGTGGCAGACACAGCGTCTGCCCATGGGGGTCCGACGTCTCAGGGCTCTAGATGGGACCTTGAGGCATGCCGACGCCATGCATGACTTCGTTCCTGCAGTTGAACTTTTTGGGCAGTCATTCCATTGGCTGCATCGTCGCCACTATACAGGGGTCCTGAACCTATGCTGCACCTGTCATCTACATGGCACTCAGGAGTGTTGCGTAATCCAGTACTGGTACTTCCCAGTCGACGCGGATCACTGCAAAAGCATACAGCCACTCCCGCGAACTCTCGACCGGAAATTCCGAACCTTCACACCATTCCGCAATAATGAGGGGCCGTAAACACTGGCTTAAAGTCCTGTATCGCAGTGTATCGCTTTGGGGCCATCTATCTCAGTATCTGCGCTGAGTGAGTGTTCAGAGCAAGAGGCCACTGAGCAAGCTACGAATATCTAGTAGCACAACCAGGTTCTTCACACTGCCGAGCCGATTATTTATCACTCCCTCGACTACTTACTTCGGAGGCTGGAGCGCTCAGCGGGCCATCGTTCCCGTTTGCTTCGGTGAACGGATCCTGCCTGTTCCCCGATCGTGATCGAGCGGCGTGCCTTTCGGTCGACGCATCAGATGTGATTGGGCGGAGGCTAATTGGAAGCAGTACACCCCTCGCCGAGTTGAAATTTCGAATACAGACATCCGAAAAAATTCTATTGAAGTGTGGTCGAAGTGATAATTTTAAACGGGGGTGGAGAGGGGTGGAATGAGAATGTTGTACGAGATGCAACATATTCCAATTTCCAAGGCCTGAGGCCTGAAGTTCTGGATTCCGTGTAACGTTCAAATTTTGAAGATGATTAAGAGTACAGTAGAGTGGACGGGGAGAGCTGTGAATTACAAGATACAACAGGGACGTTGACAATTGTACGACTAAAGTAGCAAGATGAAAAGCGAAAGATCCAAAGTGTGCGAGGTGGTATGATGGTATACATGATGAGGTGTGGACGTGAGATGCGATGCAGAGAGAGTGGTGAGGAGAGCATGTGATGAAAAGAGGCGCGAGTTGTCATGAGTAGGTAGGGATTAGTGTCACAGTGAATGTCAGTGCATCGGTATCAAATGTGGAGGGGTATGGATCGTTCAGATGGCGCGTGGAGGTCAGATAGCGGAAAAGGCCTCCTGAACTTTCGTCAGGTGGTGCTCTAGAGGGAACATGACGTCAGAAAAGTCCTTTGTCGACGAGGCCAGAATACATACTTGTGAGGGAACTCTCATCTGAGAGGGCGCTCAAGGCTGCCATGCCACTCCTTAGCCGCTCCATGAGCTCGTCCTCGCCACCCTCAGAATTGGGAGGCCACGCGTTGGCAAGTGAGCGGACTCGTGAGATTTCGTCAATGAAAACGTGACAGGCAGCCACCCAGAGTGTCTATAAATTTCAGGGTCAGGAGGTACGAAACTTTGGATGTACTGGAAGTCCCTTACACCCATAATCGGGTTCATGTACCCAACATCCTGTATATTGGTACCCCCAAAGCTGACCATATTACGCGCGGCCGTTAAGCAGTGGTGCTTAGAAGACGAATCCGCGTAGGAGAAGTTGATGTGAAGCTTGATCACCGCCGCATCGGTGAGGGCGTGTATGAGTAGAAGGGCTCGTGTCGAGGGATGTTTGACGTCGAGTTGGGAGAGAGGCGGGAGGATGGTGCGGAAAGTCTCGATAACGCGATTAATCGACTGAAATGCTGCAGTATAGGCATGGAATTCCCGCGTCTGCATGTCTGTTCAAGAGAAATGGATATGTCAATAGGCCGTAAAGGTAGATATCATTTCCGCGATAACGTACTGGGTGTCCATTGACCTGCCAATTGGGCTGATCTATGGAATAGAATGGCCGCTTTGACATTGAGCGCGGTCGTAGAATGGCCGTGGTGCCCGTGGTCGACCATGTTTAAAAGAAAATTTCTGACGGTACTGTTGCCACGGACATCAGGATGCAACAAACCCTGACATAACATTAGTGACGTTTATCGTGATGATCGATGATATAACTACACACCTCTGCGTAACCGGGGATGTCTAATGGCCAAGGGGTATCGATCTGAATACCTGGGGCCTCCAAGGTTCCACATACGCTCATTGGAGGTTCCAAGGCGATCGTAATATACTTGTGCAACATCAGAACTGCCCAGAAACCGTTGATGCGCTCGCCCTCTTCAATATCGTCTTGAGGTGGATGAAGGGATATCGGGATATCGGAGGATAGGCAAATAGCTGTGGGCACATGGGGATTTGTACACCGTATTTTGTGCAATCCTGCACCTAGAGCCAGAGACACAGCATTTGCTGCATGGCACTTGGCCTCGAGAAAGCGGCCGACGCGGAGTAGGTAATATGCCAAGAGGACTTCAGCCTGCAGAGTGTGCAAGACGGCATCCGGATGTGCTCCGATAGGGTCCGTCGCGGCATGCTGCAAAGCACGCGTCATGAAGGAATGTTCCTCCAAGAGAAGTGGCTCAGAGTGGGAGAGGTGCACACCCCACAGATAGACAGCGCTAAGAACAGCAGGTGATGGGCGCGAAGCGTGGCCAAAGGTGAAGGGGAGGAGAGCTGCCTCGCGAAATCGGTTCGGATTCAGGAAGAAACCAAACTCCAGGCAATGTGGAAGAAATTTGTCGAGGCTATGACGGCAAGTTGTCAGAGCGGTCAAAGTAGTGACAAGATAACCTACTTACAGAGTTTGAATCGTAATGAACCCGGGTTCCTGGAAAGGTAATTAGAAGGTTAAGTAATAAACGGTTACAATTGCTAACGTACATCTGTCCTCAGAAATGGCGAACTGGTGATATTCCGGCGAGGAGAGGAAGACGAACCGCTAGTGGAGCCTCCAGACTCTGTCCTGGTGTCTAAAGCTGAAAAACTTCTCCATGGGGGCCTACCTGAAGGAAGACTGGACGACTCAGTGGACGTTGGTGAGAAGGGAGACAGCGGGGAATATGGATGTGTTTCTGGTATCAAGAGCGAAGGCTGTGGCTTCGAAATGTGCTGAGAGTCGTGATATGGGCGATATGGATCATGAAGAGTAACTGAGGGCGTCGTTTCGTCAGGATGTTCGAGTTCGTGAAGGCGAGCTTCCAGCCTAGATACGGTGTCTTCTAGGACCTTCGTCCTAGACCGCCCAGGTCCGTCTGAGTATTCGCAGTCGTCATCCTTGGGATGCTTGCGACATGGACCGCAAAGTGGCCTGACACCGTCACATTTCTGTCAAGCAATGAACTCAGTTGACGCAAGGGACAGTGAGGAGACAGACTTACAATCTTCAAAAACCTATGACCAAGACTGATGTCAAGACCTTTGACGCGCTCGGGAAAACATCAACGTACCTGCAGTTCATGCACGCCCGCCCCCTCTTCAATGGCTTCGCCATTGCCCTCGAAGCAGCAGAGATTCGTGGAGATTCGGCGATCATCGACGTCGGGCTCGAAGGCCACCACAGTACCTGGTGTACAGACGGATCAAACACGAAGATTTGAAAAAAGGACGCTCCATTTTATAGTCGTAGCCCCGACAGCGCAGCAATAGTCCGTTCCGCGTAGTACACTCGCCGATAGGATGATCGAGATGATATTTTTTGGGACCGATGATGGTGGCTGTCCAGAATCGGGTACCTCAACAATTTGAACCGGTCGACTGGAATATCCAACTTCATTTATCGCCTACTCCTCCTCCACCCTTTGAATATCCGAGCTGTGTGCCTATCTCGGCCAGATATTTCTTTTAATTTCCGATGCTTGTCGATCCGAAAAGCCCCAAGGACATACTCCAAGTATTTGAGTATCTTATTAATCTCTTCCTCCGTGACTTAGGATTGGCTGCGGGTCGATCCAGGCGAAACGTTTAACTGGAAGACCCGACCATTATCATGCGTTATCTGGCGCAGCTTTTGCGTTATTTCTCCGCCGTTCTCCTGGTGCAATATATTGGAGGAAGCTTATGCAAGGGGATATTTCTCTTCGTATCCCAGCATTGTTCAACTGGATGACCCAGTGATCAACTTGAAAAAATCTGCTCATTGTCTCCAATTGTTTACGCAACGTAAGAACGATCTAGACTCCACACAGGATCTTCTGGATAGCCCGATCCGATCCGGAAGCTTTCTCGAAAATACTTGATTCCGTCTGCGAACATACGTATACTACACGATGGCGTACGATTGAGTACGCATGATTAGACCGACCGGACAAAGCTTCCTAGTGAAATTTGTCTGGCTCGACAGAAGCGACAATGAAAGGCTCTTATTGTGGCAGAGATCTGGAAGTCATATCTACAATGTGGAGATCGTGCCACACCCGCCCATGTTTCCGAATTGCATATAGAAATGTCACACACAATAGCTCTTCATATGCTTAGAAAAACGGGGACCACAGCTTTCTGGCCGCTTCCAGCCCCAAATTGGCCCATCTCCGCCTCGTGTTTGCCTCATTGTGCGAAGGTGACGTCGAAATGATCTGGCTCCCCCAATAGCTGCCTCATTTCACCACGGTAACAACCTAGCCTGCACCTGCACCACGAGGTGCATAGCTTTTATTTGAACCATCCCTCTCATCCTCAGATCCATCCGTCGCATCCCTTCGCTCCGCATCGATCCATGGCTCCTGCAGGTTTTCCCATCAACCCTTCGGTCCAATGTATCCTCCGCAGTCATCTTGACCAGATATGCCTCCGATTCTGCATGCTGTCCTAGCGCACTGGAAAATGGAGTTGGGTGTCGTTCCACCCGGCCAGGCCTGGCCTTGAAAAAAAGCTTCTTTCCATTGCCTTTTCTTATTGGCTCATGCCATGCTTTCTTTGCGCTGCCACCGTTCAAAGGACTGCATGAATGAAGCGATGCATAGTTTGCGCCGCCCCAACCAGTCCCCCAATCTCACAAGCAGTGTCGCGGTAGGGGCGGCGAAGCGGGGACTGAATCTTGTAGAACAGCTGCGCCCAGACGCTGTCAGATTGGCGCATGCGATACCTGCCCAATTTTTGAGGGGGAAAGCACCATTCGAACTAGCTTCCCGCGATCATCAAACCGCACAGGACGGAAATCGTCCGTAGAGTTACTAATACCTACCCCCTCGAATTTCAGGACATTCAACGAAGGTCCAGGAGAACCCACATCTCATGTCAATACTCGCCACTCGACATCCTCCAGGAAAACAGGGTATAATTTATCTCGTCCTAACCGAGGGGGTCGGCAAATATGTGGTCCCTCATCTACGTCGACGGCTCCTGCCTTCCGTTCGCACCATCGAAACATGAAGCAGTCACGAAGAACGCTGCATGTCGTGCGCCCAATTTCACGAGGTAAACTGGGATGCTTAGATCTCACTCGATGGGGCACCCACTGCGAGTTCGTGCGACACGCCCCTTCCCTGCTGCCCAGCGCCATGTTCATGCAATACATCATTCCCCTCCCGTCAATGCCCCTATACTCTGCAGATCCAACCGAAAACGGCTCGTGGCCGGCCGCGGGCGTCGCAGGTTGCGCGAAACGGGTTATTGTTACAAGGCCGTCCGTCGAACGCCGGGGTCTGATTAATCGTGGAATGTAGCATGCAGAAGGGCAGGCGTTGAAACGGGGCGGCATCAGATGACAGCACATGGCTAACAAACATCGAGCAGACGTACCGGTTGACCACGTTCCACATCGAATTATGACTCAAGCAACTCCGCCCCCTCGAATCTGCCACTGTGTCGTCTAGAAAGAAAAGGGATATGATCAGGATGGTTACCGACAACCGGAAGACCTCAAATAAACACACACCTGATTCTTGATATCCTCCTGCAGCCTGTGCAAATCCGCCATCGCATCGTCCATCGGTGTGTGCTGACCGCGCTCATAAACGTAGCGCTTCTTAAACCTCCTAACAACCTCTGTCGCGCCCCCGGGGTTCTTCGCAATAACGAAACCCCGTAGCATACTCGTATAGAATATGACATCAGGTCTCGGGACGGCCTCGCCTTTCCTCCAGCCCTTCTTCCTTACTTCCAACATCGACTCGGGTGTACTGACAGGGTGCTCCTTCTCCAGTGTATCCATGACCATGAACGCGCGTTGCGTGTCATCGACACTTGCGTAGAACCCGCCCACTTGCGTGAAATGGTGCACGGTGGGTACGATCCCGAAGCGTGTCATGTCGCGCACGAACTCGGGGCAGCACTCCGGATGGGCCGGTGATATCAGGCGCTGCATAAACGGGGTGAATACCGCGGGCCCGACTTTAAATGAGGGCCAGTGCGGAGAGCGCAGGAAGGAGGTGTCGGTGGAGGTTGTGTCGGCGTTGAGTGAGAGGAAGTGGATGAGCGAGTTGTACAGCTTGGAGACACCCTCGTCTGTCGGCGTGAGTTTAACGAGCGCCTGCCAGATGAGATTACAGTGCGCGCGCGCGGGCCAGAGCTTGCGCATGCTCTTGCTCTGTATTGCTGCGAAAGCTGGATGCTTGTGTTCATCCACGTTGTCGCGGGATCGATTGGGCTGGAAATGATTGAGAGCAGCGGCGACTTCGTCGTGAGGAACGCCAGCTATGAAGAAATGGTCTGAGAATGCTTTAAGAGCAAGGATAGGGAGGTCTTGGGCAAGGTAGTACGTCATTTCGGCCTGGAGGAACAAGGAGCCACACGATACGTTCGCGTCCAGTGCGACACGCCGTAGTCGAATGATTGCCGCGGCCCTGCCTGTCTCGAAGTATTTCTCGAGGAAGGCGACGACGGTGGCTGTCGGAGGAAAGGTGGAAGAAGATTGAACGGCATTGATTAGAGACCGAAGTTCCGCTGCCAGTTCGTGCCCAATATATGCCTCCGACCCGGGGTTCACCTCCATCTCCAATGCCTGTAGATCCGTGGAACTCGTTATGTCAGCTTCTGTCGACTGGTTTTTGAGCCGCCTATCCGGGCCCACAAATGTGGAATAGATAGTATTTTGTCGGAGGGCTTCGACGAAGGGGATGCACTTGGCGATGTCAGCATTTTTTGATTGGCGGAGACGGGAAAGAAGAAGGTCGTAGGTCCGGATTGACAGTCTGAAAGCAGGTTCGTCTGACCGAGGGAGAAGCGATAGAGCTTCTTGCAAGTGGTTTGAACGAGCTAGGACGTCCACGGCGGGTCCTCGCACGTGCTCAACGAGAAGTGTGCGACTCCGTGCGAAAGCCGACGGTGAGCTATGGGCCCGTTGGTAGTCCATATCTGCTTTTTCAAAATCCTTGAGGAACCGAGCACTGACAGCCGGAGGGGCGAATCGCATGATGAAGGGTATGGCGTCAGGGCTGACGCTCGTGGCGTAACCTTTGCTGGCTAGGATGAGGGAGAAACGGATGGCTACGGGGATATTCGCGTGTGCAGATTGGAAGATGAGCCTCCGGCTTCGTCGGAAACGACGGGGCAAATCTTCCATGTGTTTCGGGGGAACCATGTTGAACCAGACAGTAAATCTAGACAACATCGTCTCTAGGTCAAAGGAGGGAGTGGTTGTGACGGCCTGGGCTGGGAGCTCCCAAAGGTGGGACATGGGAATCTCCAGGCCCGAGCTCTGAATTTCCATGAGGAAGTTGTATGCCTCATCGAACCGCTTTGCGAATACGAGCTGTGAGAATGTTTGGAGGAGGGAAGACGGGGTGTAGCCGTGAGATACAGATGATGATGCGTAGTCCGAAGCTAAAGGGTCTTCAAAGATCGACATGTCGCCCGCCGACGGCTTCGGAAGAATGGGGGGCAGCCTTGCCTCGATGAGGCTCATTGTAGAGAGTGGGCGCACTGGTGTCTCCTGGATAACATTGGTATAGTCCTCTGTATGGTCCTCAAAGACAAATGGATCACGGGGAGCCGTCCGTCCCTCAGTCTCGTTGGCCGTCGAAAACACGGCGCGTCGAGTGGGAACAAAGAGTCCTAATGTCGCCGAAGTCGGCCTAGAAGCAGACTGTGAGATTGCCCGAGATAATATTGCCCTGGGCTGTAGGTGAGCGGCAGAGTGCCATGGCGCAGACAGCATCCACGGCCAGCCTGGTCGACGTCGGAGCAAACAGTGTTGAGCCAAAAATCTGTCACGCTGTTGTGATGGTGTCACGTCACATCGACTTCATGGAATTCAACGCTGTGTTTTGTCGCACATCCACACGATCCACATCTTGCTGCCCGCCGGTCGAGCACCCCGCCCAATACAAAACTATACCCATTATAATCATTATACTCTCCTAGACTATCTAATATGTCTCCCGTATCCTCTAGCCCACCAAAAGCGCCCCCCATCAAGTACACTGCACCCCTTGGAACTCGCTGGGAGAAGGAGACTGCTGCTGCGGGTGGTGTTGGTGCTTTCGATCTTCCTACAGATCCCAAGACCATAGGTCCATGGATTCTCGGCGAGTGCGTCGGAAAAGGCGCCTCAGGCCGCGTCAAAATTGCCAAACATCGCCTCACTGGCCAACACGCTGCAGTCAAAATCCTGCCGGTAGCTCCTCTCGTCAGCTCTCGCCAATCCCTAGCTACACAACAGGCCAAGTCAGACAAAATGCGCCTCGGAATCGACAAAGAAATTACGATGATGAAACTTATGAACCACCCCAATATCATGCGCATCTACGACGTCTACGAAGGCGACAAGGAACTCTTTCTAGTCTTGGAATACGTCGAAGGTGGAGAGCTCTTCGATTTTCTTGTCAACCGCGGTCGTCTTCCTCCCACCGAAGCCCTTGCCTATTTCAAGCAGATCATCTACGGACTCAACTACGCCCACACATTCTCAATCATTCACCGAGACCTGAAGCCCGAAAATATTCTCATCGCGTCTATCACCCCCCCTCTCATCAAAATTGCCGACTGGGGAATGGCTGCATTTGCTCATCCTTCTCTTCAACTTGAAACCAGCTGTGGATCGCCGCACTACGCCAGTCCCGAGATCGTGAACGGCCAGTCTTACAAGGGAAACGCGACCGACATCTGGAGCTGCGGCGTCATTCTGTATGCTTTGCTTACTGGTCGACTTCCTTTCGACGACAAAAATGTCAGGGCTCTTCTCGGGAAAGTGAAAACCGGAAGATACGACATGCCTACCTGGATCGACCCTCTCGCCAAGGATTTACTTGCGAAAATGCTAATGGTTGATGTCGATAAGAGGATAAAGGTCGGTGTCGTTACCTCCACCCGTCAACGTTTTGACCTCAATTCTATGAAGATACCCGAGATTCTAGCACACCCGTGGCTCCATTCTTCTGCGTCGACGCCAACCTCTGCTGAGCAACAAGCAGCTGAACTAGCGATTACTCAGATGCCGCCTTCTCCGAGTACTCTGGCTCGCCCTATCGCGTCTCCTGAACTGATCGATCCTGAGCTATTGGCTTCCTTGCGCGTAATCTGGGGTCGCCACGCGGATCCGAACGGCGATGTGATCAAACAGGATTTGTGCTCCCCTGCAGGCCAAGGCGTCCATGCGAAGGCGTTCTACTTCCTCCTCGCGCGATACAGGGAAGAGTCTTTGCGCAACATGGAAGAAAACGGCGACTCCATCGACGATAAGCTCGACATAAGAAGCATGAAGTTCAACTTGGGTTGGGAGCTCGATATGTCGACCGTTAATAAAAAGTACCAGGGACATCGAAGCAGCGTGCTCGCTATCGAGGCTCCTGCGAATTCTCGTGCTCGTGCTCTGACATCTACGCCTGTCTCTGGCCTGAGCGCTCCTGTCGCTCCTGTCGTACGCCGCGCCGGAAGCATTGCGGCGTCTTCGAGGGAGAGAGCATCCTGTCCAGCTGGCCCTCGTGCGCTTCCGAATGTAACGGGAAGACCTGGTATGGACCTCTGGCGTGCTCAAGCCAGCGTTTTGGACGACCGTAAACTCAAGGCTTCAATCAACTCCCCGACACCGACCATGGCAAGCGGCATTGGGCGTGGCGGGCCCCGGCCAACCCCTACTCGACGCGGATACACTTACTCGCATCCCGACAAGACTGCCTCGAGCATTCAGTTTCCGCAGCAGCTGCATGCGCAGGACATTCTCGACCAGCAACGCCCGAGAACCTCTATGGGCGCCTCCAGCGCACAGAGAGCCAGCATGTTCGTGTTATCCCCGAACCCATCGCGCGATCAGCCGGAATTGCCCATGGCAGCCATCCCAAGCCCCACATCCTCGCCCCCGCCGACGATCTATGCGCCTGTGCCCATTCCGTCCCCCAAGCTCGACGTCGTGGCTGAATTCTTGTTTGAAGTGGATCATGCAATCGCGAAGGAGCTGTCTGCCATGGAGATCGACAAAATTGTGCCTCCTCCGCGCGTGCCTTCTCCCGACCCGAGGGCTGCAGCAGCCCTTAGCGGCCAAAGTCGTGTGTCCATGACCTGGAACCCTACTTCTGAGCCTGAGAAGCGCGTCATTTCGCAGACACAGACGACCCAGGTGCCTCTGCATATGCAGACTCAGGCTCAGGAGCGCGACGATAAGGAGAATCGGGCCATGAGTGATGAAAGTTGGAGTTATGTCGACGCAGAGGAACCCAAGGTTCACGGTCTCGGTTTGGGTGTGGGGAGGGACATGGCGAACGTCATCAACAATGCCGTCAGCGTCCGAGAGACAACCACTAAGAAGGACAAGAAGGACAAGAAGAGCGGACGTACGTGATTCTCCTTTTTCATGATCATAGGGCGGCGGAATATTGAATTGTTGTGTAGCCCCTACGCTCGATTTCCGCAACCTCAAGCAACAAAAACGATCGACGATGTTTGGGTCGCCTATCTCCATGAACTCCCCCATCATCCCGCACACCTCGGCGGGTCGTCTCTTGACCTCGCCCGTCGTCGGCGAGTTCAAAGGCTGGTTCTCTAATCTCTTCAACTGGAAGAGCCACGCCAGCAGCCAAGGCGGTATCCTGTATTCCCTGGACGACGTTTACCGCACACGTGCCGACGTTGGTGGCATGCTCGAGGGACTCGGCGTCGTGGTCGAAGGCAGTGGGTTCGACCGAGGGATGAGCCCCATCGACTACGCCGCACCTCTTAAGTGCCGAATCGAGGACCCCAGCGGCTCCCGCACGCCTTTTACGCTCAAGCCCGTCCGCTTCAGAATCGAATTCTTCGTCGCGCCCGCCGTTGCACAGGACACCACAACCACCACCAACAGCAACTACAGCAGCCCGATGGGAATGCAGCCGCAGCCGTACAATCCCGACCTCCTCAGCGCTGCCGCTGGGGTCGGCGCAGTCCCCATCCAGAAGAGTCGGAACAGCATTCTCCTGAAGAGCCCAGTGTCGTCGAGCCCTCAATGCTTTGCGCTGGACGAGTTCCCTCGGGGCAGCCTGTGCGCGATCTTCATGGCGTACGAGAAGGGGTCGGTGTCGAGCTTCCGCGTTGTCTGGCGGAAGCTCAAAGAGGTGTATGGAAACGGCGCGGTGGCGGGGGTGGGGGCGTACCCGATCTGCAGTCCCGCGATGATGAGCACGCCGGTGGCGGATCATCCCGAGCGGTTCGCTGTCTGACTGGTGGCTGGTGACCGTTGACGAGGCGGGGACCATTCGAGTTCTGATAGACTACTTACTAGTTCGGGCGATTGGTACCCCGGATGCGTGCAGTGCGGGGGAGGTGGGCGCCTGGGCCCTGGGGTAGAATGATATCGATGTATGTCTGTATGTACGAGTACTAGTGTGATGTCCTGGGGGCATGACTATGAACTTTTATGGCTTCTTGATTATCAGCTCGACGTCCGCCGTTCGTCCGTGAGGTGACCAGCCATACTAGTAGGGAAACAGTAACAGTGCCACATGTCCCATTAACGTTCACCGCTGCCACAAATGCTTTCGTGGGGTACTTCGATGTAGTAACCTTCAATTGTCGGCGGTGGAAAGCCGATTGGCTGCTTTTCACGTAAAGGACAATGGCAAGGGGATCGGTATCTATCGATTGTCTCCGAGTCCGGCATGCATGCCTCGAGAGCCCGTTGGGCATAGCTTGGGCTCTTTTACCCAATTCCACATACAATCGCCTTGTACTAAAACAGAAAGGCTGTGGCGACGCCAGTCTCCCCCGATAAATGACCCTCAGTTGTTCCTCCGTTCTAAGTACGTTTGTTTTGTTGAACATGAATCAATAAAAGACGTAGAACTCGCTGGAGAGAGCGAGAGAGACGCTTGCGAAGCCTCCAGCGTTTCACTGTTGGTGTACCCAACGCATAGCCTTACTGCCAACAATTGCGCAACTCCTCGCCATCAGGTCACCTCAAATAATTCGCGCGTTCATATAGAATGGCTTAGGGACTTGGGGCATGGGAACCGCAAACAATAGTGTTTCCAATGCGTTGAACTGTTGCAGTGTAAATAGTACGTTAGATTACTATTGAAAAAAGCGTCGTTACTTCCTCGTGTGTACTTTAGCGAGTGTGTATGGGGGTAGGGGGAATACATGACAAGAAGGCCCAGGAAAACAGACAGATAATAGCGAGAACGGTGGAAAATCTGATAGAAGTAGGCGCGACCACATAGAGGAAAAACAGAAGACATTGTGACTGGCATGTGGTGGTATGAATGGTGGGGTCGATGTCGCCCACGACGACGAGAGTAATCGAGAGCGGATGGCCTTGTGGCATCGTCAATAGCTTCCCTCGCATGACATGTACTGGCTGCCAGAGAATCAAATTTATCCAACGGTGGGAAGTGGAGATGTGGCCACGAACGTTTAGACCCATCCGTCTTTGCCGACGCCGATGGCGTCAAAATTCTTCCCACTGCGTGTCCGCCTCTCCTGGAGAACGGGGACTGCGTCGAGATTGATGAGCTTCTCTGACGGGCCCGGCGAGCCCTCAACCCAGCCCTTCCAACCCTTTTTCACAGCAGCCCGTTTTCTCGGTCTTGGCAGTGCCGGTGATGCTGTGGACGTGGTGCTGTGCTCGTGGAAGTAGTCGTAATCGTCGGGTGTGTGCGGGCGCTTGGAGGAGGTGCGCGAGGTGCTCGAGGAGTTGGACGGACCGGGTGTTGAGGCAGGTGTGGATGGTAGCAGAATGGGGGACGTGGGCGGTGGCGTGATGGACACTGAGCGCTGTGTTGTCGGGATGTGGATCGTAGGGCGCGCCTTAACTTTCCAAAACGAGGATGCTGCGCTGTGGGACTGCGCAGGCGGAATGACAAGGCGTGCACTGGAGTAGGACGTGTCGGGAGTCGCAAACGCAGCCTCGTGCGGCAACAAAGCAGCCTGCTGCGCCCTCAACGCGGCCTTTTCCTTTTTCCTCTCGCGATCACGCTCCTTCCTCTCCCGCTTCCGTGCCTTCCTCTCCTCCTCGTCTTTTTCGACAGCAATGTATGGTGGGACGCCATTGAGCAAACTGGTGAGCACGTCGCGGGGCGGGCGGGGATCAAAGGCGCCGGCCATGACTGCAGTGGCGCTGCGGCGTATTCTCTTCGCGGGGTGCATGGAGTGGGAGTAGTGGGGGAAGGGATTGGACATGGCTGGAATTTATAGCAAGGAGCCCGCAGTGGAGCAGGTCGTGGTTTGGAAGCAAATGGTCGCTTTCGGCAGACATCAACAAACAGCGTATTTCCCGGCACGTGCTTTCCGGAACGTGAACGATCGATGCAAGATCACTCGACGACTCGTATCAATGATCTATCCCCATTCGTAATCATTCCTGCCATCATCCCATTCCCATCCCATTGTACTTCCGACTCTATCGATGACTGTGTGATCAGCTTTCCACTGCCCAGTCATTTTTTCTCCCTTTATGAACTCCATAACCTGTTGCCGAATCACCCCCGTTTACGGCGCCGGCGCCGCTCGACCTCATGCCCACTAATTTCGATCACCCAATCAGGTTTCGTGGCCAAGCGGCGCATCGTGCTTTGTTCCATCACAGTGCTGTACTAGTACACCCTTGGACCTTTGTTCTCTGTCGCTACTATTTCTCAATTCGCCAACTGTGCTGTATTTTTACGGGCCCACACTTTGACGTCGAGTCACCAGCTCTACCTGCACCATTTCTAGAATTCTGGAATATTCTATTCCAGGAATTTCAGCCATTGTCCCCAGCTGCGCAGTCTGACAGCTTTGACGCATCTGTTTGTCCCGGCTACCTGGACTATTGTGTACGGTTCCGCCTTTCATACAGTGTAGGACGGCTAAAGGCGACCTCTCTCGTTTCTGACTTCAATTTGAACTTTTTTGCCTCCTACTCTCGGAATTGGGAAGGAACATGGTCCAATTAGTGTAAAAATGACAAGTCCAAAAATTCCCCTATCATGTGACCAAATCCACATTTTGAACAGAAAAAATCAGTTGTAGGGCGTCGCGAAACGCAATCTACAGAGGGCTGTGCCTAAAAAAATGCTCGATCTCAGCTGGCAAAGGCTCAAAGAGCCTTTGGAAAGCGTGGTTTTTATTCTGGCCTCATTGACGATGACCGGTTCGAGCGACTTGCAGACCCGGATTTCGAATGTGGCGACAATAATGATCAAGATTTGGACTACGAGAATAATGCGTCTTCTCAAATACTTGTCAATACTGATTTCACTCTAGAAAAGGGCTGAATGCATGTCAGGCAAAATTTTCAGTCCGTAAATATCGCTCTCATCGCAAGATTGGTGCTGGTATCATGATGAGTGTGGATATCTTGAATAATCCTCTCTAGATAGTGCGATGGTGGTAGCAATTTCTATATTTGGAATATTTCTATATTTGGAATGTCCTTATCAGGGTCCTAAATCCACATTTCGAGGACGAAAAAAGTTCAAACTAATAAAATTCTAATGAGGGGATGACCCCATGTTCAATCTCAGTCAATTCCTGTGGTTTTGTAAAAAATGGATGACTTGCTGATGACGAGATGCCATCACCAGAGCATTAGGAAATTTAAGGGTCCACAGGGTCCTAAATCCACATTTCGAGGACGAAAAAAGTTCAAACTAATAAAATTCTAATGAGGGGATGGCCCCATGTTCAATCTGAGTCGATTCCTGTGGTTTTGTAAAAAATGGATGACTTGCTGATGACGAGATGCCATCACCAGATTTTGGGTGCCAAGAGGTCGGTTTTGACCGTCCTACACTGTACTCTGGGCCTGCTACACACCTGCTGTTACACTGCGGGCATTGGCTGTTTGGATCGTCAATCATAGCTAGAATTTATTGTGATTATACTGTGATTGACCAATCAGCATGAAGGACTCCAATAAAATCCCGATATCTTCCAACTTTGATTGTCGAAGGTAACAGCCAATGCCCGCAGTGTTATTCACACCCAGCGGCCTGGATGTGTCCATATTTAACGTGGACACCGCCCCGTGTCAACCCCTTGGGGTAAATCACTTCCATCCTAGTTAGTGGTTTGTAACGCCGGACACGTGAGTTGACATTCGGCAGAGGCCGACGTCTCCGCAGATGGCCAAAAAGCCTCACCAGATTCGTACGACCCTTAGTACTTACGCCAAGGTTCGAAGACTTCTATTCCGGCGGTATGGAAACAATGTCCACGCCCTGGTCGCTGAGCGAGTGGATATATCTTGCTCGCAGACATTTCTCGCTTTCCAATTGGGCCCCATGTGGGCCGGCGGCAAGCTCTCGCCAATCGCACAGATACCGCTGAGTCGACAAATGATCTGCGGCCCATACCAGTCAATGAGCACCAACTGGACACCACGATATTCTCTCCGACTAGTATCCGGACGCTCTATGGCCTTCAGGCTGACGGTCACCGAATAGATTGCACGAACCCGGCGGCGTTTCCAACATCACGGCCGAAATTCCGTGGCACGCCGCATTTCTCTCCTGGACCTATTCAATTCACTCAGCACCAGCAGCGCAGACGCAGGCCTTAATTTCCCGACCTTCAGGCGTTTGCCTGCTCTCAGGCCTTCTCAGGCTCTGTGTCATTGCGATTTGTCTACTTTTATTTATATGACTCCAACCCAGTAGTAGTAGTACCGGTACCATGTGGTCTCAAAGTGCACCATTGGATTGAACAAATATATTGGCACCGCAGATACCGATCGAGCGCCCTCCCTCTGGACCAATGGCAATTAAATGAATGATGCTGTGGTATGGTGCTATGGAGCTCTACACGTGTCACCATAATGGAGCCTGATTCGTGCGGGTCTAAGCCTACCTGAGCCTCCTCTACCTCCGCAAGACAAGGCAGTGGGCATGTAAACTCAGCCACTGGCTCTGGTGTGGAACAAGGACTTCCCTTTTCTGTTGATGTGCTGAGAGCAAGCTCGATCTCGCTAATGATCGTAGGCGCGCTAACCATCCACGACTGTACTGGACGCCGCCACCATCATGCCACTGGTACACTACTGCGCACTGAAATGATTCTCTGCTCGAATAATTAAATAGTACTTGCCATACGAGGGGAATAAATACTTTTGTGGCTCCAGCTCAGATATCGTATTAAATTGTGCGAGAGATGTGCACGCCTTGAGGGATGCACCAGACAAACGCCTCGTGTAAACGGTGTGATATATCCTTGGAATTTTGGCGCCGTTGACGACTTTTGAGTCGTTCCCAAGACCGGTTCATGCGGAATCTTACCTTGGGCGCAACAAAGTGGGGCCTTCACCTCATTACGGATGGGTGACGACTTTCGGCGGGTTTTTCTTTCCCCATAGGCCGTATTATTTCGTTTGAATTCAGGCAGGGAGACTCCACGATTTCAAGTTGTTCCCTCGCCGTGGCTAAAACTCCGCAGATGGAAAGTTGTGTGGCCGAGTGGTGGAGTTAACGACGCGAGTGCGTATCCATGATGAGAGTCTCTCGAGCGGCGTTGGTGCTCTAGGACTCTGAGTGTGTGCGCCAGTGGGAGGATAGGCTAAAGCAACGTACGACAGGCGTCGACGAATAGAAAATAGGAGAGCCTTTTCCAAGTCGTTGGTCATTGTTTCATAGCTATTTTCGAGTAGTCGTAAGATTGAATAAATTTGTACCCTAGCCTCCGGATGCTTCTAATGAGTGAGTAAGACGTTATTCACGAAAAATGGAGCGCCAAAGAGATTTTTGCGCCTTTCATACACGCCTTGTGATAGACCATACATGTGTGTAGACGGAAATGGACAACCAGTTGTTTGCACCCGAGTCGCAGCGCTGCTGCACAGCAACGGCAAACACCGGCACCAAAGGCACTTCACTTTTTTGGTCTACTCCACGTCCTAGGGAACTAACTCCGCTTTGCTGTGTCTTCTACTCTATTGTCCTATACTATATCTGAGCTGACTGCACGCGTCAAACCACACGCTCTCGAACTTGGCTTCGCCACGCGCTGCATACCGACGTCTCTGCCAGTTTGCATTTGAACGTCATCCCCCACGCGTCGTCCAAGATGACCCTCACACATATCCCGATACCGAACTTGCCCATCCCTCCCTCATGGTTTCCCGGGCATATGATGAAGTTTACGCGGATGCTCCCGGCGCTGCTTACTCGAACGGACGTCGTTCTCGAGATTAGAGACTCGCGACTGCCGTTGACAAGTATCAACCGCACACTAGAAGGTGTGTGCTTCACTTTTCTTCTGCGTGACCTTCGGAATCGGCGTTCTGAGAAGCTGCGAACGTTTCTCCTGCTACTGGAGAACACCTTCTACCGGACGCACACTCACATGTACCTATAATTATCCCACCCTTCAACTCGACTAAAGTCTTTTGCTAGGGGCTCTGCAGAAGTGGAGACTCGAGCGAGGATACGACCCAAATGACTTAAGCCGCCGGATTGTGAACACCGGGGCATGTGAGCGCATTATCGTCCTGAATAAGCGGGACCTTGTCCCAGAATGGGGCATGCAGGTGCTTATATTATTCTTCTCAACGTTAAGCTGAGCCTGACCTTTCATGGTCTGTTAGCCATTCCGCCAGGCCATGGCCAAGAAATTCCCAGATCAACAGGTGCTCTTCGCCTCGTGGCAACGACCGCGGGATATACGGAATCTGAGCGAAATTTTAGTAAGTATGTTGCTATTTATTCTATAGCACATGCGTTGTCATCCTCGAGTGTCCTCATTCCTTGCTTTCCCGCCAGACATAGCCAAGAAACATCCACATGCCATGGAGCTCAATGTTCTCGTTATCGGCATGCCGAATGTTGGCAAATCAACGCTACTCAACGCTCTCCGGAATATGGGCATCAAAGGCCGTACGTCCCGACAATACCCCATCCATTCGGTCACGCAATTTTGAACACCTTATCCATTAGGTACACCGAAGGCTCTCCAGACATCTGCCCAGCCAGGCCTAACTCAGGCCCTCTCCACACGGCTCAAAGTTTCATTAGATCCACTTGTATATGCCTTTGACAGCCCCGGCGTCATGCTCCCTTTCTTGGGACGTGGCGTGGAAGGTGCCGAGAGAGGGGTCAAGCTCGCCCTGATAGGTACGTAACATCCGTGCATCTCAATCTCGCTCGACACCACCAGTCTCGGTGATCAGAGTCTGATGAAGAGGAAGAGAGCTTTACACTCATGCTTCTGCAGCGGGGATTAAAGAGGGGCTATACGACATGGAAGCGCTGGCGTCTTACCTGCTATACAGGCTCAACGTTCTCAATCCCATTTGTACGTCCCATTACCGCGGCTCAGCGTCTCTCCATTATGGTCTAAAAATGCGCTCGCTGATTGATACCATACCCACATGGCCGCAGCACCGGCGTACCTGAAGCTCCTCCCGGAAGGCGCCGCACCCACCATTGATCTTCATGACTTTCTGGAGCAGCTGGCGCGGCGCATGGGGATGATAAAACGTGGCGCCGAGCCCGATACGGCGCGTGCGGCGGTGTATTTTGTACGCTGGTGGCGCGAGGAGGGCGGGCTCATCGCCGCTGCATCCTCGCCGCTTCAATTTACCGGCGCGACCACGCCTGATCACGGCCTTGGCCCTACGCAGGGCTGGGGCTTTGACTTTCAGTGGCAATTGGGTCCAGAAGACAGGCCGACGAGTAAAGAAGACAAAGCACGGATTGTACAGGCTAAAATGGAGGCGTGCATCGACCAGCATCTTGCGACCGTGGAGCGGGAGGAGAGCGAGGAGCTGAACGTGAGCCCGACGCAGATCAAGAAACAGCAGGTGCTGGAGGAAGAGAAGAGACGGAAGGAAAGATATCTGAAACGATGATTATCTTGTTTCGTCTCTTTTTTGTCGTTTATTTCATCTGCGGCAAATATACCTTACGGTTCACAATAAAGAAAGATTGACTCTGCTCTATTTTCTTTGATTCTTGGTGTGGTTTTTCGCGTTATTCACAGCCGCTGCTCCCTGTTTGGGTTCGAGTACTGCAGCGCCACACTGAGCATGCATAGACGATTTCATATTGCGCCACAACAAATGTTTATGTCCAGTTCTATGCAATTATCGAGATTCATTTTCAAGGGAAGAACTATGTATATGTAATGACAGTTCTTCGATATGGACTTGCCCGTCGGGAGGATTGGTCGAGAGGCAAATATGTCTCAGTAAACCTTAATTAAAATTTCATGAAGTCGGGTGGGGCGCCCTGCTAAAAGTGCATGCGACCGCTCTCGGAGAGCCCTTCCCACTAGACAGAAGACCAGACTGGTTATACTCAACTTTTAAGTGCTGGCCTACTTGCCAAGTCCGAGTAGGCCTTTGTTTATTTCCGAGGTTGTGGGCAAAGCAAGTGTCCTTCATTGGCCTGTGCTCACTGTGACTGCCACTCTTGTTACCGTCGACGCAGATGTCGGATTTCTTTCCGTCTCTTGAGACATTTGCAAAGGTATAACCTAGAGATTTCCTTCACCTAATGTATCTCAACGCTTCAATGAAGGGGACTCTTGCGACCGCGGCAACCCTTTCGACAGTTGGTGGGTCCACACGTTGGCAGGACAGCTAGGGGTAGTTAAACCGAATCTTCTACAGGCGCAGGACTCCTTTGGTATGGCCAAAACTACTTGATATACCCTTCAGCATTTCCCCCAGGATCAAGGATTGGTGCGTGGTTCTACAGTTGTCCAGAGTCCTCGTTTGATTAAGATATTCATTTGGACTCAACAGACGTTCCCGTCCCCACCGGAATGCCATACGAGGACCTGGAGCTGGAAACGTCAGACAACGTGAAGCTAAGGTGTTACCTGCTTTCTCAGAAAAAGGTCTTGGACGCGGTACATGCAACCCCGATTAAAAGTGACTGGACTGCAACGAACGACGAGGCCGGTTCAGCTATCCCTATGCTCCGAGTTTGCAACTTTACTGAGTCCATGACAGTTTGCTACCACTAGACCTACCGTTGTCATGTTCCACGGAAATGGAGGAAACCATGGACACCGAATTCCTTTGGCGCGAGTTTTCTATTTGAAGATGCGTTGTAATGTGTTGATGATGTCATACCGAGGGTGCGTGCACTACAAAACTATAGTTCTTACGACAATTAACTTCTCTCAGTTACGGATTATCAGAAGGCTCCCCTTCAGAGAAAGGTAGCGTACCGTCTATTTTGTCCAGTTTTTTTGCCGTTTCTCAGGTATGGCTTCAGGCTTGCAGACGGATGCTCAAACTGCTCTCGACTACCTAATGTCAGATTCCCGATTTTCTAAGACACCAATTGTAAGCTACATGGGGCACGTCTTTGCTTCGACTTATTTTCTTGCAGATTCTGTATGGCCAATCTATTGGTGGCGCTGTTTCAATTGACCTGGCGAGTCGCAATCCCAGCAAGGTCAGGACTCCGATACATCAGCCGTCAAATTCAACCCATTAATTTCCCGTAGATCAAAGCCCTCATTCTCGAGAACACGTTCACTTCACTTCCTAGCCTCATTCCGCATGCTTTGCCCGTATTGGGCCCATTCTCGTTCCTATGTCATCAGAAGTGGGACTCGGCCTCAAAAGTTCCACTGATTCCTGCCACGACTCCCATTCTGATGCTCAGTGGTGCCAAAGACGAGATCGTGCCAAAGGAACACATGCGTGCTCTATGGGAGATCGTTGCAAGGCGCGGGGAGAAACAGACGGCTGGAGGTCGGGAGTACAAGGTCGGCTTAGAACGCGCCAAATTTATGGAGTTTGAGGACGGAGGCCACAGTGAGCGTTGCTTTCTGAATTTCAAGTCCTCAGCTAACAATAAGTAGACGATACATGTGTTCAGACCGGGTATTGGCCAGCCGTCTGCGACTTTGTCGAGAGCATAGCAGCACGGGAGAAATCAGAAACATAATCAACGGACGTACCTCTGGAGACAGAGATCGAATCGGGTAGCTCTCAACCGACCAACACCTGCTCGCGGTATCTCTGTTCATTCGTTGCACCTCCGGTTCCTCCCAAATACTCCGCGTCTTCGATGGTCCCATGCAACTTTCCCTTTCATTTCTCATTCAATATCGTGACTGCAGGAGACAGTGGTAAATCAAAACAATAGAGAAGCAAAAGATGTACACATAATACACGGATCTAATAACTACCACTACCACCCACATCCCCCGGCTCATGATCAGAAGTCCAGATAATCCCTGCCTCCACTCCAGGCACCCCCACCAGCACCTCCCCCGTACGGGTCCTCCTGGGCCGTCACACCGCCCACGGTCCCCTCCACGTCCTTGAACGAGAACTCACGCTTGAATTTCGCTTCAAGCGAGGACATGGTGCCAATGAGCTTCGCGCACGCCTGCTCAAGCACCTCCTGCGGCGTCACGGTGCCGTCTGTCTGGATCTTGATGATGAAGTAGGGATGTAGGGGGTGTGGGACTTTGTAGCCGGCGAAGAGGATTTGCGGCATTGAAAGGAGCTGACTGTGTGGTTAGGTGGGGGTGAGTGATGTGTTGAGTATGGGGAATGGGGAACGGAGGTGGAACTTACGCGCGGAGCATGTTTCCGAGGGTGTGGTCCTGCTTGACGACCTTTATCGTCGCAGCATTGGGTATCTTGGTGTCCTCCGTAATCTCTACCCTGCAGCACGAAAATATCCATATCAATTTTCATGATCATTGCCCTTCTAATGGGAAGGGGACGCACGGTTTCTCGCCGTCGTCGAGGACATAAAGCTCGAAACGATTAGGTGCGTTCATATTAGCCTCGGCACGAGGTGTGCGTCCTGCGAAGGTATTGTGAGCAGCTCTGTCATACGCGATGCACGAAATGGAACCGGCCTCACGTTAAATAAGATAGGTTTGACCTGGCGTAACGTGCAGGAAGCTGGTGCAAAATACAGGCTTGATCAATATTCATGTTTGCCATATCGATGAAGGAAAGGAACGGGACAGCTGACGGCACCCAACGATTCAACCGACTCGTTGACATGGACGCACGGTTGACGAAAAATCGGTGTCACACGCGCGCTGCCGGCCTAGGTGCATAAAACCATCAAGGGGGCAAAATAGCTCAAACATGTCGGAAAGGTTCTCAACGCGTGCGAGGAACTGCAGTCCCAGAACTTGATGTACGGATGCTCACCTCAAAAGAGGACTCCTTCCTGGTGGACTCAACAATGCAGGAGGGGTTAAAGTTCAGGCTAAGATGTGAGGCGAAAGCGATCACCTGTATGGAACAAGGTGTCAACGCGGGTGGTGTGAAAGCAAGATGGTATTGGGCTGGATTTGGGCCAACTGGGTGTAAAATACTGACAATGTACGTAGTAGGTTCGTGGGTTGACCACACAAGGACGTCCTGGGCCACAGAAGTAACTGGAGGAGAATAAATGCGTCAGTCATGGAGGAGATAGAGAGAGACGACGAAGAAAGGAAGAATCAGCTAAAAAAAAAGTGCGATCATTGATTCAGCGGCGAAGCTGAAGTCACCGACAATAAATATTGGCATATGCCCATCATACGAGAAGAGAATCGAGCCAAGCGGGCGAGAAGAAATCACGAACTTACAGGACAGAACCACAACAGCGACGACACAGGTACGAGGAAGGGAGGAGACAAGGAAGAAAGAGTTTGATGAGAAAAGAACATTTGTGTTTGGCTTTGTTGACGAAGTGGCGCGCCGATTCGCAAACAGGAATTGCAGGTGTCCAGTTGCAGCACATCAACCCGCCAACTCCTCCTCAAGGTATGTTCCCTGCCCCCCAGCTGCCCGTCTCGCCGTCTGCACGTACGAAACGGTCTACTGCGTCGATCCTGCGGACTTTTGGAGCCGGAATGTTTGGTTTTGGGCTGGATCGGTGGACGTAGTGTCAGATGGCGTTTTGGGACTTTGGGTTAATCGGACGATTCGAGCGAAGATACTGATCTCGCCGCCTCCTCTGCACAGAAAACAATGCCGACACACTTGTCGAAGACCCGCAAGCACAGAGGCCACGTCTCGCACGGTCACGGACGTGTAGGAAAGCACCGCAAGCATCCCGGAGGTCGCGGTCTCGCTGGTGGTCAGCACCACCACCGGTGCGTGTCATATAAATCAGTCCTTCGATGCGCAGGAAGATCTGACGATGTCCCTCCTCTCTTTCCAGTACCAACTTTGATAAGTACCACCCTGGTTACTTCGGTAAAGTTGGTATGCGCCACTTCCACTTGACCCGCAACCAGTACTGGCGTCCCATCATCAACGTCGACAAGCTCTGGAGCCTTGTTCCCGCAGCGGAGAAGGAGGGTCTCACAGAGAACTCGGAGGTTGTCCCCGTTATTGATACCCTGAGGCACGGGTACGGAAAGGTGCTTGGCAACGGACTGTGAGTTTCCTAGTGCCCTTGTGCTGGCGCTGTTTCTCATCATGTTCCTGCTTTGCGTGCATTAGCCTACCCAAGCTCCCCTTCATCGTAAAAGCGCGCTTCGTCTCAGCAATTGCAGAGCGCAAAATCAAGGAGGCTGGCGGTGTTGTCTCGCTTGTTGCATGAGCGTATCATATAGCATCATCATGTTGTCGTATTCTCACTTTCCTATGATCTTTATGAACAAGCTCCATGCACGCTGTATCTATCGGAAGATCTTCAAGATGAGGTCGATGTGCTGAACAAAGATCGGTCTTTCATGACATCGAGTGTTGCGAAAGGGATGGATGATCATGAAAGATGCAGGCTTTGAGAGATCGAGAATAAAATTCCTCGGTTATTGGTTTCCCGGAGGGCATCCTTACCGCTTCCATTTCCTCTTCCTGCGCAATTTTCGCTCCAGCGTATTCCTCAAGCTTCGGTGGCTACTGCGCAGTGACATAGGCCATGTGAAAGTCCGAAAAAGATTATCTTTTATGACCGTGATGTACAGCCTCCATTTTAGCAGTCGATCAGTCAGCCGATCAGACAGTAGCTCGGAGTTCTGAATATCTGTTTCCTTCTCCCCCCACCCTCCTCTTAATTGCAACCACTGGAATCCAGGTTTCTACCGACTGAATTGCCACTAAGATCTACCGCTGCACGGAGAGACGATTCGAAGATTGTGGCCTCGTTCAGTACAGCATCTTCCGGCCTGTAAATTCTATTATATTGCCGTCATGAGTTTCGCAACTTGGTGTACGCAATCTCTCTCCTTTCTTTGCCTGCAGTAACATCCAGACTGACAGATCCAACCCAATTTGCAGCTTGGACCCGTAACAGGAACCTCCAACCGCGCCTAACGCCGAACCCGGCAAATACTCCACCAGCGGGGAATGCCAACGATGGTAACGCAAGTGCCAGTGCGGCTGGTGCGAAGGACAAGGACAAGAAGACGCATGACTCGTTGTTCGGGCCCAACATCGGCGTGGTTAGCAGCGGGCCTGCATGGACTGCTGTATCAGAGAAGAAAGTCCTCACGGACGAACTGACACCTGAGATTGTGTCTAGCTGGATAGCCAAGAGCAAAGACGTGCGTCCTCATACTTTCTTATCTGTCTAGTCCAGATCTACATGTCCAACTTATGCTGCAGGCTTCTCAACCGACAACAACACTCCAAGCACTCGTGAATCTCAAGCGCCCCACCATACGTCTCTCCCCACTCGCATCAGAGGACGCCGTGTCCCCTGGCGCTGCCGATGCGCACCATCACCATGGCCTGGAGTTCGAGTATGACTGTGATGCCCCGAAATGTGGGATCTACGTGCACGTCCTACTCCCCAAGGATCACCCGGACGCTACTGCGACAGTCTCGGGCTCCGGGCTTTCCAAACACCTCGTCTTCGAGTCCGTCGTCGAGGGTGGCTTCGAGAAGCTCCTAAAGCTCGAAGAGGGCGCACTTCTCGAGCTCGGGCGGTTCGAGCATATCCCATCGGCGGCGGCGGCGGCAGCAGCAGCCACTGCAACCCCGACGGTCGAGGCCTCCTCGACACCTGACGTATCTGCACCTGCTCCTGATGCTTCTTCGAATTCGAACTTCCCAACAACCCGGAACCGACGCCGCTTCACCCACCTCCACTTCCGAAGACGGTCCCATCGTAGTGTTTCAGGTCCTGCGCTCGCCGTCGTCGATGCCGAACCCACGCCCGCACCCGCGGATGCAGCTCCTAATGCCAAAGGCAAGGAAGAGCCAGGAGCTGATGAGGGCGTCAAGGTCACTATTCGCCTGGCTGCGCTCGACGAGCAGGGCACAGAGTTGGCGTCGCCGAACGAGCAGGTCACATACCTGCACATCGTGCGTCTCGGTGCCAAGCCCGAAGGTCAAGCAGACACGGAGGAGGACACACGCCCGTGGGTCGTCAAAGTCGTCAAACGGGAAGCCACGGTGAGCTGCCCAGTCATTCCATAGAGATGAACCTTGCGTGCTCACCCCGTGTCAGATCGGCCCACACACCTTCCACCTCCACGAGATCTACGGCCTCGCCTCTTCTTCCTCACACGTCCAGACCCCGGCGCCCACAGCCGTGCTAGACACGCAGAACCACACATACCCGCCCACTGCAACGTCCGTGGAGCCCACAGGCGCAGAAGACGACCCCTCTTCCGAATGCCTGCTGTGTCTCTCGTCTCCGCGCGAGGTGGTCCTTCTCCCATGCCGCCACCTCGTCGCCTGCAAAGACTGCGCACTCAACATGGTGGAGTTCGGCGCGGGTGGGAATATTACCCAGGCTGAGGAGCCAGTACCTACACCCGCTGCCACCGCGGACGCGGGTGCCGAAGTGCAGGCGCCTGTAGATGCGGCGGGGAATGGGGCCGCTGACGCGGCTGCGCCGGCCGCGGCTGCTGCAGCGACGCCCACTACTAACACCAATGGCAATACCCGGAGGAAGCGGAAGGCGAAGGGATGGTTCTGTCCCGTGTGTCGACAACGTACGTCCTCCACACTACCCTCATCTAGCTCCTGTCTAATGCAACTTGAAACCTAGCATATACCTCCCTCCTCAGAATAACCACATCCCCGCCGCCTGCGCCGGAGGAGCAGAGTGAGTCTAAGGAGACGGCGGACGAGCCCACGCCGGCGGCGGAGGCGGAGTCGAACGCTCGGGGCATCCTGGGCGGCGGGTTCCTCCGCGGCTTGAGCTTTGGGAGGGCGCCCCCGAACGATGTGGAGAGCCAGGCTGGAACTGGGAGGGTCGGGTCGTAAAGACGGGTGGACTAGTGTGTGGATTGTACGATACTTGCATTGGCCGCGATGGGGATATTCTCTTTTCTTCTCTTCCTTTTTCCCTTTATAATACTTACACATTCGCACACTTTCCGGATGGCTTCACTTGCGCGCACCCTGCACCTCACTTCACTCATGACATTTGTCATTATTCTCACTTTACTCTATGCACGCTCTTCACGTTGTACATTATGTATGTCATTTCTTAGTGTATGCACCAGTGGTGGATATGTGATGCTATCCTACATTGGTCGACGCGGAAGTCGTCGTTGACCGGGACGTGTCACAACGTCCAGAAAACTAGCATTTGACGAGGAGACAGTATAAACTCTTAATTAATACACAGCAGGGAAAGAGCTTTTCAATACAGTCCGTCAGCGGTGATGAAGCGATGGTGTCTGACACCTGGACGGAAATGTCCTGATCAGGGTAGGGATGCTCCGCAATGAGAGAAGAGACGTACCCTCTTTGTGCAAAGGTTTCAACGTTTACCAATTGTAACGTCAATCTTCACATATTGAAAAGGTTCCATAACCAGCTTTGCCGTGTCGTCTCCCCTTTCCCAGTTCAGGTGTGGCTGGCGCCGCGTCACGACCGTAAGAACTGCTGGCGAGTCGCGGCCCTCTGGATAGACGATAGATATCCGCAAGTCGTATGTGTATCGGAGGTATTGCACCATGATCGTCCTCGCTGTACTAAAGTGAGGCTCTCAAAGGGCTCTCCAGGTACACGCGCTGCCCAGTGGATGGTTTTCGTTGGACATGACCCAGCCGCCGAGCCGATATGAATACCTCTTGAGTCTAAAGTATGACCACATTAATTGGAGATGGCTGGCACATTTCTGGACCATACTTGCCATGGTAAATGTTTGTGATAATATAGAATCAAAGCTAGCGCTGGGGTTGTGGAGATAGTCTTATGGAGTGTTGATGTTCAAGTCGCCTCGCGTTCAAATTGCTCAATCGTCCAACGCGTTCGTGCACGTGAGCGAACGCCAATCACATTAGAACCGCGTTCCGGTTCCCGGCAACGTCCCAGAGTGCAACAACTTTTTTAGTTCCTCTTAGTATGGAGCGTGGACATCGTGGCGCTAAGGAAGGAGTCATTCAGTGTGGCTTAATTGAGAGAATCTGCATACTATTTCTCGTCTGAGGTATGCTTCAAGTTTGTGGCAATTCTTCACGGAAAGCTTAAAAGATCATTCACTGTCAGCTAGAGTGTATTCAGCAGCATTGCGCAATTGCACCTCCTGAGTCAGCTCCATTTCAGCCAGCGGGTTCCCTTTGACTTCATCCCTACTCCTCAAGTTTACTATGGGACTTAAATTGCGCTTCGTACATCTGGATGTGTTCACCACTACCCGCTTCCTGGGCAACCAACTCGCGATCGTTCATCTCCCGGAGAATGTAGAGCTCTCGCAGTCCCAAAAGTTCCAGATCGCAAACGAATTCAATCTGTCCGAAACCGTATTCCTGCACGAATCCCCTGGCTCAGATTCCCCCACCACTATCGACATCTTTACTACCTCACAGGAATTACCGTTTGCTGGTCATCCTACCGTTGGCACGGGATGGTATCTGCTGTCCCAGAACCCGGGGGAATCGACCATTACTCTGAAGACAAAGGCGGGCACCATACCCGTCGTGCGCAATGGAGAAAGGGTCACGGTGGAGGTTCCAATCAACTTCAAGATCCACGAGCCTTTCGCTCAGCCCGATTTAAAGGCGCTGCAGCCCAGGTTGAAGGAAGGAGACTACGTCAATGGCAGGGATGGGGCTGAAGCACTGGTGTCGATCGTGAAGGGCATGACGTTCGTCCTTCTGCAACTTGTGGACGAGGCGGCGCTGGCGGCATTGCAGCCATACCCCACGCCATTCTATGCGGATAAGCTAGGCGACTGGTCCGGGTCCGCCGCGGTTTACGCGTTTGTTGAACGGGAAGATGGGGTCGTGAGGACAAGGATGTTTGATGGACCACACGAGGATTCGGCGACTGGATCGGCGGCGTCGACGTTGGCGGGTTGGTTGGCAAAGAAGAAAGGTCAGGGTAAATGGAAGATAGAGATTGTCCAGGGGGTGGAGATTGGAAGGAAGAGTGATATTCTCGTCGAAGTTGAAGTGGGGAGCGACGGAGAAATTGTCCGCATTGATTTGGGAGGAGCAGCGGTTGAGGTCATCGAGGGTTGGCTCAGGGTCGATTAGCGGCACATTTATTGCAGGTCTGATTGACAATAATCTGAGCGTTATGGCCCACTATTACTGGAAGCCCCGACGCCGGCGATACATAGGGCTATGCTTATGTACTTACTGGGTGTGCTCTGCGTCCCCGTCCTTGGTTTGGATCCGCGCGCGGAGAATCCTCGGTGCGAATGCTCACCTGTCCATTTTAATTTCCCCGCCTCGATCCGGCGGTCCGCTCCCCACAATTCCCCGCAAACCCGCCTGATGATACTTTAATCAGCTCGGTCGTGAATTGGCTTTATATAAAGGCGGCATGAAGCTCTCGTTCACCCCCACAGCCTTTTATTTGCAGTACTATGTCTCTGATCAAAGTCGCCGGAACCAAGCTCGTCAACGAGCAGGGCAATGAGGTCGTTCTCCGTGGCGCTGGTCTCGGCGGGTGGATGAAGTGAGTGCGCCCCTCCGGATCTTCATTCACAGAGGCTGATAGATTGTCCTGTGTAGTATGGAGAACTTCATCTCGGGTATGGCCCTCGATTTTTGACGCGTCGACGAATCTGAATGGAATCGCCGCCATAGGATACCCCGGATGCGAGCACCAGATTCGTGATGCTCTGAAGGAGGCCATCGGTGAGGAGAAGTCCGAGTTCTTCTTTGACCAGGTGCGATCACCTCTGTATACCTCGACGCCATTCCCATCTTACCCCTCTAAATAGTTCTTGGAATATTTCTTCACCGACGCCGATGCCCAGTTCTTCAAGAGCCTCGGGCTGAACTGCATTCGCCTGCCCTTTAACTACCGCCATTTCGAGGGTACGAGTATACCAAGGTTATTGAGTCAATATCAATCCTGACTGGGTTACAACGTACGCAGATGACATGAACCCCCGCATCCTCAAGGAGTCCGGGTTCAAGCACCTGGATCGTGTCATCAATATCTGTGCCGCCCACGGAATCCACACCATCCTCGACATGCACACAGCCCCCGGTGGCCAGAACACCGACTGGCACGCCGACCACGGTACCCACATCGCCAACTGTATGTAACTTCCTTCGTTCTCATCTTTAGTATCTTCTGTTGATTATATATATTCTCCATAGTTTGGAACTACAAAGACTTCCAGGACCGTTCCGTCTGGCTGTGGGAGCAGCTCGCCGCACACTACAAGGGCAACAAGTGGATCGCCGGCTATAACCCCCTGAACGAGCCGACCGACGCCAAGCACACTCGCGTCGTCGCGTTCTACGACCGCGTGCACAAAGCCATCCGCGCGATCGACCCGGACCACGTCATTTTCTTCGACGGCAACACCTTCGCGTCCGATTTTTCACATTTCGGCGACGCGCACAAGGCCTGGGAGAACACCGCGTATTCGATCCATGATTACGCGAGCTACGGGTTCCCGGCTGCGGGTGAGCTGTATAGTGGGACGGAGGAGCAGCGAAGGAGACTCCGTAGGAGCTACGAGAAGAAGCGGGAGTGGATGGACGAGCGTCAGTTGTGCGTGTGGAATGGCGAATGGGGCCCAGTTTATGCGAGGAAGCAATACGAGGGTGCGGCCACGGAGAGCATCAATGAGTCCCGCATCAAGGTCCTTAAAGACCAACTCGACATCTACAACAAGGTACGTGCAGCATCTATCTCCTTTTCCCCGACCACACATACACCTCATGCTTACGATCACCCCCGAAGGACCGCCTGAGTTGGTCCATCTGGACATACAAGGATATCGGCTTCCAGGGCATGGTCTACGTCTCCACCGAGACGCCGTACATGATGCTCTTCAAGGATCTCCTCGCGCGCAAGCACCGTCTCGCCGTCGACGCCTGGGGCGCGGACGATGCCCATGTCCGTGAGATCTACCAGCCGCTCCTCGACCATGTCCTCCGGGAGATCCCCCCAGAGTACCAGAACATCTACCCGCACCCAGTGTGGAAGCTTCATGAGAGGGTCAGCCGTATCTCTCGCAACATCCTCATTAGTGAGTTCTTGATCAAGGAGTGGGCGGAGCACTTCAAGGGAAAGACACTAGAGGAGATCGATGAGATTGCGGCGAGCTTCAAGTTCGAAGCGTGCTTGAAGAGGGAGGGGCTTAACAACATCTTGACCGAGAATGCGAAACTTGTGCAGTAGGCTGAGGGTGACGATGGGCTGTATGCTACTTGTAACTTTGCAGCCAAGTTGTAAATTATGAGTGATATTTCTTCGTGGATGGATATTACTACTACATGTGGCGCTGCTGGAACAGTCAGGCGAGTGGATACTATCTTCTGAAGGAAAATCATGATGGATGCTTCAAACGCGCGTGCATAAGTAACCCGAAAGTCGCGGCGACAAGCGCTCCGAGCATTGCAGCAAGAAGCACAAGGGCCATGCGCGCGGCAGGGAAGCGGCCCTTCACAAGCGCTTGTTGGATCTGGAAATACCGCGTAACGCCTGTAAAGGAAGCGGCGAGTGACGTTAGTGGACGCCAAGAGAATGGCAAGGGAGGGCCAAGAGGGATAGCGAGGAGTACCGCGACGACGACAGAGCTCGAGGAAAAAGAAAGGAAGAAAGGAAGAGGAAAGCGTACCGACACCCAGAACCAACAGCGCGAGGAGAACAGCAGAGGCACCGAGCGGACGGGCGTAAGCCTCGACTTTCTTTTTGCCCCTCGTGTCCTCCGAGGAGAACTCGGTGATGCTGAGGATTTGCGCCAGCGCTGGATACCCAAAGTTTAATACATGATACTGGAAGGGAAAAATTAATTAAAAGGACGCACCGACACCAGCCGACGCGATGGCCAAGCTCGTGCGCACATACGCAAGGAAGGTACGCTCAGACGCGAGGTGGTCGCGCGCGACGGAGCCCGTGTTTTGCAGCGTCAGCGCTATGTTGTTCGTTATTCCTTTCCGAGAAGAGTAGTGGAAGCCATTAGCTTCGGGCGCATGAGAAACGTCGTGCTTCCGCTGCGCCTCACGCTCGAGAGCTGTGCGTGAGGATTCCGCCTCGGGAGGTGGTGAAGGTCCTGCTAGAGATTGGACGACGTAAGACCCTGCACATAAGTTTAGAGCTTTGGAACTCACTGGTCTGCTGCTCGTGATATTCTTGCCTCAGCTTGCCCGTACTGGCACGTCTCTTCCGACCCCGTTCTGGGGACACATCGATCGAGCCCCCTTGAATGAGCGGCGTCCGCTCCGACGGTGCAACACGAGAGTTGTTATCAGGCGCTTCGCTTGATGTGATAGGCTTATTAGGAGGGTCTATAAGTATTCCGTGACTGCTGCTTGACGCGAATTGGTATGTGTAGGGCTGACGCTGGGACATTTGCTGGGACGTTCAGAGTGTGAAGGGACTAGAGGAGTCTGGAGACAGCATTTTGAAGAGACTGGGCTATTAGTGCTAGTGTGGCGGTATTGCGCGAGGTCCAAGTCAGAAAACGCCATATTTAAGCACACGTGATGGTTTCCGATTCGCGACACGACGCGTCTCTCTCTCGTGACCCCAACGTCGTCAAGTTTCAAGGGGCGCGTGAGGAAGTCAAAACAAATTGACAATTGAAAGCTCAAGTAAGTAGATCCGTTGTCGAGAGATGGCCATATGTGACATCCGCGGGTGCTCACTGATGGAAGTCCACTGTCCAGTGCAATCTGACATCCCCGTTTTCGTCCCTTCAAAGGCCGCGTCTGCTCATTCGGCCCTGGGCATGTCAATTCCTCTCTGATTGATATCCTATAGAAGCCAGAAGCGGATGCGAACAAGCTAATTTGGATGAAAAATATTCGTCAACTTGAACCCCACCATCATCATGGTGCTGCGCCTACTTGCAACTCCCTCCACATCCCTCTCGATCCCTCTCCGCCTCCTCGGCCATAGTGTTTCATTACTCGCCACTGTCCTCGCCGTCTTCATTGTCTCGAGGGTGTGGAAACTGCTCAATGGCCTAAATGTGCGTCTGACACTCCTTTGATCCATGAATGGAAAACAGATCGCAGGAAGCTCAACCTGCCTTGGTGAACATCTCACAGGCTGTAAACAACATCCAAGGGCTCCGCATCCCATTTCAGCCCCTTGGAATGCCGGGTGCGCTCCTACCCACCTCCTGGTGGAATTTCGGACCCTACGGACCCTGGGTTCACCGCGACACTCGTACGTGACTTTGGCCTCGACAATATCCTAAAGCGCTGTCTAACTCAACCTCTCAATCGGACAGTTTACAAAAAGTTCGGAAGCGAAAACTTCTCTGTCGTGCCGTTTCTCGTGGGCGCGCCTGCCCTGTACACTTCTAATCTTGAGGTCGTACGCCAGGTCATTGGAACCGAGCACAGACCCGGACATCCGTTTCAAAAGTCGCCACTGGTAAACCGGCCACTTGGGTGCGTTCGCAGGCTCCCAGCATCTGGCTTTCTATTAATCGAACGATTGTGCGGAATATGCAGGAAATGGGGCCAGAACATCGTCGCAGCGCTGGGCGGAGAGACGTGGAAGAAGCATCGCCGCGTAGTGGGGCCTGCGTTCAATAACAAATTGTGCGTGGTGTTTTTCACTACTGCATTAAAGCTGTTGTTCACCCAGTCATGTCCGTCTTGAAATGCAGATATGAAAAAGTTTGGGATGAGTCAATAGCAACTTATCGACAAATGGAGGACGCGGAGGGCTGGGGCCAAGGTACTGACCCCGATGCGAAGCGCGTGGTGGACTTACCATCAGTCCAGGAGATTTCTACAAAGGTACTTTCATATCTCGTCTATCCACTATGCCGCCTGCTTCCTCGGTGTGCCTTGTCTTCGACGCTCCAACTATACCACTCATTTCAATCCAAATACAGAGGATATGTACTCACACAATGTGCGCTCCCAGATCGCTCTGCTCGTAATAGCCCGCTGCGGCTTTGGGTTCTCCTTCGATTGGAATGCACCTCCGGTCGGCTCTAACGGGGAGATGAGCGTGCAGGAAGCCCTGCGCGTGCTGGCGGATTCGTTTGTTGTT
Organism: Asterophora parasitica; assembly: GCA_018282005.1. Taxonomy (NCBI): domain Eukaryota; kingdom Fungi; phylum Basidiomycota; class Agaricomycetes; order Agaricales; family Lyophyllaceae; genus Asterophora; species Asterophora parasitica. The sequence goes on along the minus strand of JABCKV010000022.1, from coordinate 105,889 downwards.
GGCCTGATCGCCCCAAATTGGGTTCGCTACCTTCCCCTCCCTGGGTACGTGCCAGTTTCGTTTCTCAGCATCTTGCCCCCGGGGTGTATCAACGGAGCTTCGACATTGAGGATCTGACCATCGTTCTAAACAGTTTTTCCCGCCTGCGCGAAGCTTTCGCGTCCTTCAGTGGCTTCATGACGCGCGAGATCATGCAACGCACGACTGAGGTGCGCGCGGCTGGCGACGCGGAGGACAGAGTAGATGCATTCACCATGCTGGTGAAGGCTAATGAACAGATGAAGGGCGGTGGCAAGTTGAAGCTGGATAGCCAGGAGGTGGTAAGTATCACTCACAAACTTCGATATTAATCCAGTGGTGGGGTAAACTGAGATGCTATTTCTCATTTCATAGATTGGTAACGTGTTCATGATGTTATTTGCGGGACATGGTGCGTATTTTGCCGTCCCTGTCGTGTTGGTTCCCGGGATCTGACGCCGAAGGTACAGAGACGACTGCGCACACCCTCTCCGCTACCCTCTCACTTCTCGCGCTACACCAGGATGCCCAGGATGAGATATCGCAACAGATCGCTGAGGTGGTCGGATACGAGCGGGATCCTGTGAGTCTCCACTCCCCTTTCTGTCTTCAAATTGCTGATTGTGATTCCTCTTCAATCCAGAAATTCGAAGATTATGACAAGCTTGACAAAGTGCTCAACGCCTTCTTGGAGTCTTTGCGGATGTTTCGTACGTGACCGCATCTTTTTATTTCTCCTCCATTCACGAATATGAGTATTTAGCGGCCGCACACGTAGTGATACGTGATACCATTGAGGACACCGTGCTGCAGCTCCCCAGTCCAGTCGGACAGGAGGAACCGAGCTCAATGGCCCTCCCTATACACAAGGGAACTAGCATCGTCATTGACATGATTGGATTACGTACGTTCGCTCTGCCTCTCATCACACTCCCTTTTGGAGAAACCGAGTCTCAACTTGCTCACACAGAATACAACCCACGCTACTTTCCCAACCCCACTTCGTTCAAACCCTCGCGCTGGGCGGGAGTCAACCCCAATCCCGGCTCTGGAGATGGCGCACCCGCCAGCGATCCGGAGCCCGAGCCTGAGAATGCGTTTACAGCCTTCGGCATAGGATCGCGCTCGTGCCTTGGGCGGAAGTTCGCCACCACAGAGGCGGTAGCTGTTCTTACAATGCTGTTACGGGATTGGCGGGTGGAGCCGGCGTTACTGGTAGGAGAGACGAAAGAGGGCTGGAGAGAGCGAGTGTTGGGGAGCCCAGTGCTTGGGTTGACCCTTGGGGTGAGGCAGGCGGATGTAAGCAACTAGCTCCTTGCAACTGGTTCAAGCAAGGTCCAAGGTCACTCTTTGAACTCCTTGGAGAACGCCCCAACCAAGGTCTTGTTCACAGCCTCTTCCTCGAAACCCACCCTTCCCTTCCACCACTCAACCCACCTCTCCGCCCTCACACCCCCAGCTGCCTTCTCATCGAATAGCGCCACGGACACATCAACGAGTTCTGGACGATCCTCACTCCACCAGAATGACGTCGCCCCACAAGTCCCACAGAACTCCCTGTTCCTTCCCACACTCGACTTGTACTGCCTCAATCCAGCAGGACGCAGAGCGTCGTCGGTGAGCTGGAGCTCAGTCAACTCGTTCGGCGAAGGTGGCTTCCCGACGGATGCAGCAGCCGCAGAGCTAGAGCGAGGGACTAGAATGTTCGCCTTTGGAATGATAGCCCAGCTCTGGAGCTCAAATCCACTCGTGAGGCGGCACGTCGTGCATGCGCAGTGTCCGGCGAGGTAGTGCGTGCGTTTCGCTGCTCCAGCGGGGCGGAGCCACCATTTCTCATCCTGAGGGTTTGCAATGACGTCTGCAGGCGTCGAGTGGTATGGGTGTATGAGATCGGGGTAGGGTGACGTAGGGTGTGCAGACGCCTCCGAGGGGCGCGTAATCGAAAAAGATATCGCGCCGCAGCGGCAGGATGCCGGGAGAAGGTCCTGCGAGGGCGTATCTTCGACAAGATAATCCTCAGATTTCGCATTGGTGTCCGCACTGCTCCTCCACCCTGCCGGCAAAACCGCTGCATCTCCGGGCTCAAGATTCTCTTTGTACCGCGGCAGCTCTAGGCCGTCGACAGCCGTGAAGTAATCAGCGATCCCGCCGTCGAGGGTGTCTGAGATCCAGATGTGATAACCCGTTTTCACGATGCCCTCGGTGCGCTCGAGCGTGCCGACTGCGATGCACCACTGGCTCGGGGCGTCCTTGTTAGTGTACTCCCAAAGGATATGCGCTGAGCACTGGCGACAGAACCAGCGCGTGGCGATGGGACCGATCGTGTACGAAGTGAGAGTGGATTTGAGATCCGCGGGTTCGCTCGTAGCAGAGGTGAGTGGGACGCCGGGGAAAGGAACATAATTGACCGTGAGTTGACCGGTAGCATGGCGACAGGAGCTGCAGTGACAGAGGTCGTTGAGGACGGGCAGGGAGTCGGTGGTGAAGGGGATAGTGAAGGAGTTGAGCCCGCAATGGCAGGAGGCTTTGACGGGAGTTGACATTTTGGGGAGCGAGTCCTGCTATGCGGTCGACATCAGGTACTCGTCTTATACAGGGCAGAAGAACGGCCGGAACACACCTTATCTGCATCTCATCACGTCAACTTCTTGGAGATTTCTTGGACACAACTGTCGAGGTCAGTTGGTCAAGGGTCCAATGACATAGACGTTACTCAGCAGTGCTGTTTGCGCCACCTGTACTCCGATAGATCAGAAGGAGACGACTCAAGACAGTATAGTTGATGAGATGAAAAGATGCGCATGTTTTCCTAGCTGGCAAACCGATGGGAAATCCAATCGTTTTGAAGAATAGATCGTGGTCGTCGAGTATAGAGGCCCATGTAAGGTGACGATTATGCATTCCGATCCAGCCAATGCCGGGGCAGTGGGATGAAGGCGAAAGAAGCCAGTTTTGTGAGCGCTGTCCCGTCCCTGACTCTCACTCCCAACCTCACTAGCTCCTGACAGACAGCATTATCTGCAAAGCTAACACGTCCCTTCCACCACGCAAAGCAGCCTTGCGCTCTTGCGCCTTCAACCTTTTCCAGAACTCCCGGTTCCGCCCAGAACTAGACTTGTACTGCCTCAGGCCTGCAGGGCGTTTGTTGGGATCTTCAAGTTGAAGCTCAACTAGCTCCGGAGATACAGAGGTTGATGCAGATGCTGAGGCTGACCCAGCGCGCACTGGTAAGAGGATGTTCGCTCGTGGAATGAACGCCCAGCTCTGCACCTGGAACCCACTCGTGAGGCGGCACAAAGTGCATGCTCGTCCCCGCGAGGAAGTGCGTATGCCGTCCCACGCCGGCTGGGTCACGAATCCACCACTTCTCATCTCGGGGATTCAACACCTCTTCTGGCGGGGTCGAGTGGTACGGATGCGTGAGATCGGGGTATGGGGATTTTGGGGCTGCAGAAGCTGCCTTGGGCCGCGTAATAACAAACGAGACGGAACAGCAGTGACAGTACGCGGGGAGCAAGTTGGACTTGGACTTGGAGTCCGACTCGATCGGGGATGGGATATCTGGGCTGGACCAACTCAAGGGTACTTTAGATTGGACGGGCTGCTTTCCTATACCATAGCCGTCTCCTTAGATTGCGTCCACCCTGTACAAACAGGCACTCTCTGCGAATGTCGGCGAATGAACACTAGGCACTAGGCTGCACGAGATGCGTTGGCAAGTCCGAAAGAGCGTCCCGGGTTGGGCCAACTGAGGGTCTGTAGCAAGCCATTTTCGTTCCAACTCTTGCCAATGGAGATCTCCTGTTGAAAAGTATGAGCTGAGAGGGAACGTTCAGAACTGAGCAGGGAGGTGGAGGATACGATACGCGTCAGACAACAGTGTGGCGCTTAATTTGGTCTTGCTTGGAACTGTTTCTCACAGTCCACGCAGCTCAACATTCCTGTTTGTAACCGACCACCGCGTCAAAAAGCTGTAAGATGGACTCACCAAAACGCGGGGCGTCGCCAGGGCCCAGCTCTTCAGATTCCAAGCGCGTCAAACTGTCTGTAAACGAGGGAGCAGAGCCCGTCGATCTCGACAATGCCCCGGGTAAACGTGGCGAGAACGAACCCATACAGTCCAACGATATCGCCAACCTGCCTCCGGACGCGCCTTCATCTCGTAGTGGTGAGAATGGAGGGAAGACCAGGGTGCAGAAGGAGGGAGATGACGACGATGCAGGGGATGTGTCTATGAACGAAGCAGCCGACGAGGAGGCGGACTCTGGCGACGAGAACGACGAGGAGGACCCTGCTCAACTCGAGGCTACGCGCCAGCGGCTCGAGTCACAGGCGCGCAAGTACCTCGCCGCGCAGACTCACGAGGTCATAATACCGTCGTACTCAGCCTGGTTCGACATGGCGCAGATACACGCCGTCGAGCAACGCGCGCTGCCCGAGTTTTTCAACTCGCGCAACAGGAGCAAAACACCAGCCATATACAAGGATTACCGCGACTTTATGATCAACACATACCGCTTGCGCCCCATGGAGTATCTGACCGTTACGGCCTGTCGCCGGAATCTCGCGGGAGACGTCTGTGCCATCATGCGTGTCCATGCGTTCCTCGAGCAGTGGGGCCTCATCAACTACCAGGTGCGTTTTCTTTCTACGAGGAAGGAGCATCTCTCACATCTGCGCACACTAGATCGACCCCGAGGCGCGTCCAGCAGCCCTCGCACCCCCCTTTACTGGCCACTTCCGCGTTATTCTCGACACTCCCCGAGGGCTGCAATCACTACACCCTGGTACGCGTCCCACACACCCCGCGGCCGTGGCTGCAGGTTCCTCCACCGCTCCCAACGGTACTTCTACCGCTTCCGCTACTCCCGCCTCCCTCGAACTGCGCTCTTCCATCTACCAAACTACCTCCAAAGCTTCGCGCCCCGTCAGCGCCTCCGACGCCGCCGCTCTCGCCAACGGCAGCTCTACCAACGGCACCACCACCGAAGGGCACAGCTGTGACACCTGCGGTGCCGACTGTTCGGCGGTGCGCTACCACTCTCTCAAAGACAAAAAATTTACCCTCTGCGCGCCATGCTACCTCGACGGGCGCTTCCCCTCCTCCATGTTCTCCGGCGACTTCGTCAAGCTCACCACTTCATCCGCCCCGTTCTCAAACGGACCAGACGACTGGACGGATGAGGAAACCTTACGGCTGCTTGAGGGTATTGAGATGTACGACGACGACTGGAGCCGTGTCGAGGCGCACGTCGGGACACGTAGTGCGCAGGCGTGCGTCAAGCGTTTCCTTGCACTACCCATCGAGGACCCGTATCTCAACGCGGAATCCAACATGGGACCGCTGCGGTTCGGGAGAGTGCCGTTTGAGCAGGCGGATAACCCTGTGATGAGCGTGGTAGCGTTTTTAGCGGGGGTGGTAGGACCTAGCGTCGCTGCGGAGGCGGCGAAGGTCGCACTGGGGGATCTAACGAAAGACGGGGTGGAGGAGGCGAAGGGCGAGACGAAGGAGGGTGATAAGGAAGGCGAAGGCACAGCTGAGGATGCAGAGAAGGAGGTGGACGACGATAAGATGGACGAAGACCACGCGGAAGGTACACCCGCTCTCAAGGTCGAAGCATCAACCCTCGCCCCCACCTCGTCGAAACCCACACCCACTGTGCCCCATTCAAAGGTTGCGCGTGCGGCAGGCCTCGCGCTCAAAGCTTCCGCCAAAGCCGCACAATCACTGGCCGACGCCGAGGACGCGCACATCCGCTCCTCGCTCGCGCAGCTGATCAAGCTGACGTTGACGAAGCTTGAGGTGAAGATGCAAGCATTCGAGGAGCTAGAGGGCGTGCTGGAGGAGGAGCGCAGGGTACTCGAGGGAGAGCGTCTGAAGCTTGTTGGGGAGAGGGCGGGGCTTGTAAGGGCGCTCGAAGGCGTGAGGGCCGAGATGGTAAGATCCGGAGCGGTGAACCTCAGCGCTGTGCCAATGGGAACGACGGGGCAGGGGCCCGTTCTCCAGGAGGTCCAGCAGGCGCAGGTGACGGGCGCTGAGAACGGCCCTGTGCCGGATGCGGGGCTGTTACAGCTCAGTTGAACATGAGGATTAATATAGTTGCTACATTCCAGCATTTCGCTCTTGTGTTTGTGTTTTTTCCTCTCGTATTATTGACTCTCTCTGCTTCCTATGTGTTTTTCTTGTACTCTATAACGCGTGCCGAGCTCGTGCAGTTTGCAGTTGTCGCCAAGTTCTCTTGAACATACCAAAATTCCCGCATCATCATCTTTGTGCCACAACCAGTTCGCTTTACGACGGTAGAATATACGTCTCAAAAACGTCCATTACACATTCATGATCGTCTGCTACTACAATACAACATCTCGTTCAACTCAGTGCTTAGTTACAGAATACATACAACGCTCATGTCTCTTCGATTCCTTCGTACAGTGTTGCTCTTTTTTGGCTCCCATTGTCAGATCAGTGCTGATGGCCAAAATCAACGACCACGCGTCCACTGATTGTCCCTTTCGCCAAGCCATCGTAGATGCTACAGGACTCAGTCAGTGAATGATTATCAGAACAATCGATAGGCACTGCTCACTCTTCCAGGTCTCCAAGACCCCGCACCTGGAAGTGGCACTTGACGCCTCCGCGCGCCGCGATATCGATCGCTTCGCGCGCGTCCTGACGATTGCCCACGTACGAGCCCAAGATGCTTATGCTCTGCAATCAGCAGTATCAACAGGCAGGAACAGGTACTAGGGGAAAAGATCGATGCGCACCTTGAACACGGTGAAGAAGATTGAGGCATTGAGGGTTGCATCGCCGGGGAGCCCAACAGCCATGAGCGTGCCGCCCGTACGGAGGTACTCGATTGCTTGTTGGTAGCCGGACGCCTAGTACGCACACACCAGCATGAGCAACGGGACTAGGGCGTAGGTAGGTAAGGAAATCAGTATTCACCGAAGCGGCGGTGACGACGGCGGAATGGGCTCCTGCGCCGCCGGTCACACTCTTGATTTCGGCGACAATATCCTTGGACTCTTTGAAGTCGATCCAATGATCCGCGCCGAGCTCCTCAACCAGCTTTTTCTTTGAGGCGCCGGTGTCTATAAGGCAGTGTTAGATTAGCTCAGGAGGTAAGCAGAAAGATGGAGAAGACGTAGTACCGATGGCAATGACACGGAGGCCCATGTATTTTGCGTATTGTACGGCTAGATGACAACATCATTAACATGAACATAACAATGAGAGATCATGCAACGTACCAAGATGTCCAAGACCACCGCCGGCGCCTGGGAGTACGACCCAGTCTCCGGGGCTCGTTTGACTGTATTTCAGCGCGCGATACACGGTCACGCCTGCACACAGAATAGACGCGGCAGCGTTGCTGTCGAAGCCCTCGGGAATGGGCGTAACGTGGCGCACGTATGAAACCTGGAGAATGAATCAACTAATGCAAATCAAAGTGTGCAGAAACACTTACGACGTATTCCGAGAACGTCCCGTCAACGGTGAACCCACTCAGTTTCGCCTGGTCGCAGTCTAGAATTGTGATCCCAACGTCAGCCTGGAGCTAAAGAAATCATCTCAACTCACTCTGTTCGCGGCCTTTGCGACATGCTTCGCAGTTAAGGCACGAATCAGCAAGCCACTTGATGCCCACCCGGTCCCCAACTTTCACTGGGCTGTCAATAGTGTGCGCGCCAATGGCGACGATCTCGCCGACGCCTTCATGTCCGCCGATGAGGGGAATCTTTGCGGCGACAGGCCAGTCGCCGAGAGCTGCGTGGAGGTCGGTGTGGCAAACTCCTGTACAGTGCATCTTGACAAGGCACTCGTTAGGGGCAAGCTGCTCCTGTGTCGGGACGGGGTGGTCTGCCTTGACCTGGATGGTGCCGCCACTCTCGGGAACGACGGCGGCGGTCTGAACGGCGGGAATGTCGTAGGAAGAAGGCATTGTGGTAGGTTGAGCGTAAGGTCTGGAGCTGAAAGATGGGATTCGGGGTGGTATTTATGGAGAGAGGCAGTGACGTGAGCGGGGATGGTAGATGGGCCCCAGGTCATGTGTGATGGGGGGTCTGGCCATCGGATGCAATTGGAATTGGGATGAAGAGCAAACGGGTGTCCGCAGCATTACGAGATAAGGACGGATGGACGCGTTCGAGACATATTCCAGTCCACGGCAGTTTCCGGAATGTCTGAGTCTAGACGCGTCGCGTCGCGTCCACGTAACAGCGACCTTCGGAATATTTTTCACCACTCTAGACTGTCAGAACCGGAGATAAGAGGGATGCCGGAACCCCGCATATCTACTCTCCTCGTGGACTCGTGACAAGGGGAACAGATCTTGGAACGTCGAAAACGAGCAGTTCGTGGATGGCGAACAGTCAGCTGGAAGTGATTTGACATTGAAGTGACAATTTTACTTGCGCACACGCCGAGCGGCGAGGAGCGGGATTTCTTTCATGCGGGGCGCCAATGAAGCAACAATGGAAACCAAATAGAAACCCGTGAACGCGCAGGCTGAGCATTACTGTTGGAAGTCAGATTTGTGGGACTTGCGCTCCTCAAGATTCCCCAAGTATAGGAGAAGAAATATCTCCCAAAACAGTCAAGGTCCAAGTCTGTCCAAGTGGAAGCGCTTTTGCGAGTTGGACCTCGTGAAAATCGTCGGGAATCCACCAACTTGTTTCCAAATGGTACTTGGAGAACTGGTTGTCTGCGGAGGCTGGCGAGGGCTCACGGACAACAGACGTCACACTGAGCGAATAAACTGAGGTCAACGGCGGAACAGAGGATAGGGGAATCGTCAGCGATGAGGAAGCTTTGTCAGTGGCAAGTGTCAATGGCAAGTCAATGGGTTGCAATTGGGTCTTCGCGGGGTTCCAAACTGGAGGAGCATGTCATGGCATCTCGGCACAGTGACGCGACGGTTTTGACTTGTTTCAACTTTCTGTACTCAACCGCCTACCATGCCTTATAAATGAAGCTAGCTTTCCACCAAGACCACACTGAACCCCTTGTGGACTGTGTTGTTGCGGACTCTATCTCAAAATTGGAACTAGCTGGACACATTTTCTCAGCTTGGGGGCCGCGCTGTGGCGATGTCGCGTTTTCCTGACGGTTACTGCGCATGGATGATAGTCATAAAACAGCAAATTCCACGAACCTTTTAAAATGTAAATGGCACCACCTTCTGAGACAACATATTCGTATCTCGGGGTCGCGCTTGCTCTAACAGGGCTTGTTATGACCTCGACGACATTACGATGGCGCATTTCCTTCTCTGCCGGGCGCACCTCTCGGAGATACTAAACATACTGGGACTCCGTCTATTACTCGAACGATAGAAATCCAAGTACGTCGCGCCACAAATTCACGGCCCGCAGATCACCAATGAGCTTTATACTTCTCTTCAGAAACAGCAGCATTGCGAGAAATCGCAGCTCAAATAAAGCAGACTTTTCTCGATCCTTTTTCGCATTCAATATCAAAACTATGATCAAACGATTGCACCCCACTGTAAGTACGACCCTCTTTGTCTCCCCACACTCGGTACTAAAAGTGCACGCAGTGTCGCTTTTAGAGGTTGATGTTGATGGGGGTGCAGCCAACGACGATGAGGCCGCTCTGTGGATGCCCCTTCGTCAGTCTACGTCTAGGTGAACAATGGTCACAGCTACTCACGAAGTTGTTGCCAGTGCAGCAGACGGCTTGTGCAGTGCAGGAGTTTCCTCCGCCACCAATGACAGTGATGGGGGTGCAGGTCACTGAAAGGGATTGGTCAACAACATCGACGCGCCTCGCTGCTTGGCCTAGTACTCACAGCCAACCTGGCCGACGATGGGCCCAAGGACAATGCCGAGGAGGCCAGCCAGGAGGCCGACGACGGGGCTGTTTGCCTGACGGTCGGTATCATGTGAGTGGTACATCCGACAACCATTTTGTGTGAAAATGATCACCTTCTCAACGCTGTTGCAGCACTGAAGGGTTCCAGTGTTGCATTGGTTGGTGTCGGTGCGGGGGAGGACGCTGGCCGACGCGCAGAAGGCGAAGAACAAGAACAAGAAGAAGGTAGAGACGCGAGCGAACATGGTTATATGTGAGTAACTGAGAGTGTAGTAGAACTGGCTCTTCACTGAAGAATTGAGGCGTAGGTCTTTTATAGGTTTCGAGGTTGACACTTCGAGCTCCGCACTCTAGGAAGTAATCCTGATTCGTTCTTCTGGAAGGACTCGACCGCTCGAGTAATGGTACCGAGGTTGAGGTGTCAAGGTTGACACCGCACAACGAACGATGTTCTTTTTTCGGCCCTAGTCTCGACATATCAATGTGGACGTGCTGTGATCTTCGACGTGATGCTCAGAACTCGAAGCACTCTTAGATTCTTCACTCATGAGCGTTCCCGCGGCCTGACCCCGAGGCAAGGTGCAAGGAAGTGTTTCGTTGCTTCGTCGACGCCTGCGGTGGGTCAGTTATCCCTCAAGAACTGGCCATACTATTATGGATTTTTCTGGAGCTTTTCTGGGCCAAAAGCTGTCTGCGCCTGTCGCGCCACATGGTCATAAAATGAAGATTTCTTGTATAGGAAGCAAGCAAACAGAACTTACAGGACACTGGCCTCCCTATTTTTCATCGGAAAAGCTCTGGATCTCCTTCGCTTGTTTTCTCAAGCTGGAGCTTCTAAGTCTCTGTGAATTGTCATGGCCCGTATGTCTGATGGCGCGTTGACCGTCGAGCCGACACTTTGACACTTGTAACTTAGACGTTCTTCCCGAGTTCTTCCACGGTTGCACATCCCTTTCCAAACCCGTGTGCTGCCGAATCCCAATCGAGCGGCTCGCCGATTTCCCGTTCCCATTTTGAAATGACAACGGTATTCCTCAGCTTCCACCTCAGCAAATTTGGAATTCTATTTTGAAATTGATGTCTCAATCTCACGGATCAGACACGGGGCCCCAGACCAGTCTGTGCCTACTTACCTCCACTGCCATCGCTCATAATTGATCCTTCGCAAAGCTTGTTCGGTTCCACATTTGACCACTGGCATTTTTCTCTTTGTGAACCGTCTAAAATTACTTACTCCATAGATTCTTGTCACTTGTCCGCCTGAAAGTTGAGACTCCTCATGACATATCAATTTATTGAGCAACCGGCAGCAAGCTATGAATGACCATAACACGCGATTGGTGGGATGAGCTGTCACCGAATCGGCAACCGGACCTGGTCTCGGGGTAGTAGAGCGCTGAACCAATAGTAGCTATCGGCCCAGGCCAACCTGTAGGGAGAACAGGCGATGCCACGTTCGTTCGTCCAATCATCGTTCAACACCCGGTGCAGGGATTGATTCTGTACGCGTAGCTTCTCCGTCAACTTCAAGCTCGGACGTATGCAGTACGTGGGGTGGGTCAGTGTACGTGCGAGGACCATTTCTAGCTTAAACAAGGGCTGCGTTGTGGGGGGGCGTTTTCTTGAAGCGTCTAAACACGGGTGGAGAGTCCGACAAGCTGCCCAGTGGTGCCCACTGACAGCGGGAGACGTGGGGTCATCAAAAGATCTATTGACTGGAAGCTGTAGCATCGAAAATTATAACAAAGCCTCGGCATGCAGGAGTAGGGTTGGAAGAGTGGAGAAAAAGAGCGTATCAAGTAGCGTCCGATGAATATCCTAGGTGAAAGAAGACAACAACAACAAGGGTATGTGATCGTCCATCCGCGGTCAGACATCAACAAGGCGCAGTCCGTCCGTCAAGTCCGTAGAAGTACAAATGATTTTGATTCTGTCCGTAATCCAGTGGATATTTCCGGGTTTACTCCACAGTGACAGATTTAGCCCTGTAAGAAGCACGCAGATTCAGTCGGCATCAAAAAAAAGTGAACGCGGTCGAAAAAAATACTCACAAGTTCCGTGGGAAGTCAACATCACAGCCGTTCTTCACTGCCAGGTGGTAAGAGAGCAGTTGGAGGGGAATGATGTTCAAGAGCCCTTGCAGGCAGTCGATGGTCTTGGGGACACGGATAGTCTTGGCTCCGGCGGGGATGCCATCGTCACCCTCGTTGCACAGGACAATAGGTTGGGCCTTGCGGGCGGTGATTTGGGCGAACGCGGACTGGACCTTGGGGTAGAGGGAGTCCTGGGTCATGACGATGATGACGGGCATGTTCTCGTCGATCAAGGCGAGGGGGCCATGCTTTAGCTCTCCGGCAAGGATACCTTTATTATCAGGTTAGCCACGGCACAAAGCTCCTGTATATGGCACGGGTACATACCCTCAGAGTGCATGTAGCTGATCTCCTTGATCTTCAAAGCGCCCTCGAGGCAGGTTGCGTATCTAGGGAGAAGGCGTGGTGGTCAGAATCACGAGCAGATGACTTGGAGAGTATTAAACGCACTGGTAGCCCCTGCCCATGAGCAACAAGCTCTTGTTCTGGGAAACAGTCGCGGCGAGCTGCTGAAGAGCCTCATCGAGTTCGAGTACCCTCTTGATGTGGCCAGGGAGAGCGTGGAGACCATCGATGATCTGGTTGCGGCGCTCTGTGAAGGAGATCCTGTCCTCCGAAAGTTGGAGGGCAATCATCAGGAGAGCGACGTATTGGGAGGTGTAGGCCTGATCATTCCGAACCCGTAAGAGAAAGAACGACGCGGGACAAATGACGACTGACCTTGGTGGAGGCGACACCGACTTCGGGGCCAGCGTTGATGTGAACACCGCAATGGGTCTCGCGCGACAGGGTCGATCCAACAGTGTTGACAACGCCGACGCAAAGAGCACCACGCTCCAGGCAGTAACGAAGAGCGAGGATGGTATCAGCAGTCTCACCGCTCTGGCTCAGGAAGATGACAACATCATCCCTGAAAATAGGTGTCTTGCGATCCAAGAAGTCGCTGGCCAATTCGACGCTGACAGGGATCTCAGTAAGCTCCTCAAAGATGGCGCGAGTTGCCAGGCAGGAGTGGTAGCTGGTACCGCAAGCAATGAACACGATGCGCCTGCCGCGACGCATGATAGGAAGGTATGCTCGGAGGCCTCCGAGAGTGATGCGGTTCTCGTCGAAGTTGACGCGTCCACGCATCGTGTTGACCACGGACTCAGGCTGCTCGTAAATCTCCTTCTGCATGAAGGTGTCAAACTTGCCCTTCATGATCGCAGCAAGCTCCAGCTCGAGGGTCTCGATGGTCCTCGTGGTGGCGATTTGCCCAGGGGTCTGGTGGCCATCCTCCTTGCGGCGGAGACGGTGAATGTGGAGCTCACCCTCAGAGATATGGGCAATATCGTCATCCTCGAGGTAGAGGACGCGCTTAGTGTGCTCGATGACGGCAGCGGCATCAGAGGCGATGAAGAACTCGATGGGCTGGGGAAGACCATCTTCGGACATGAATGCACGGGATTGGGTACGGAGAACCTTGGGGTTGGCAGAAGGGGGTGAGAGGAGCGCCGTAGGGGAGTTCGGCTGGACTGAAAATTATGCATCAAATCAGTAAAGGGGGCTTGTGAAGAATATATTGAGGACTCACGGCTGTCCACCCTGGTATCATTGCTATCCTGACCAGCAAACTCGACATCGACGAAGTCAACCTTGAGCTTCTTATCCGTCTTGACACCGATAAGAAGGGGAGATCCACGGCGCGCGGTTACGACTTCGTTGGGGAAGTGTTTGGATTTGAAAACGAAGGCAAAAGAGCCCTCGAGCTCCTTGAGCACCAACTTGATCAAATCGGTGAAGGCCAAAAATTTGTCGGTGCGCGTGTCGTAGAGGTACTTGGTGAGGATGGCAACAGCCTCGGTATCAGTCTCAGACTCGAATTTGTAGCCCCTCTTTTGAAGAACTAGTCTGAGTTCGGCGCTGTTGGTGACGATGCCGTTGTGGACAACACAGAAGTCGCTGGCGGGATCGGAACGAAGGGGATGGCAGTTGACTTCGGAAGGAGGGCCGTGTGTTGCCCATCGAGTGTGAGCGATGGAGACCTGAGTGATGCTGGTCTTTTCGAAATCGATATTGGAGCCCGCGATCTTCTTGCGCAGTCCAGCGACTTTGCCAACCTCTTTGAAGTAGAGCACGTCGCCAGACTTGTCACCGTCAACGCAGAGACCAGCTGAGTCGTATCCACGGTATTCCTCGCGAGCAAGACCAGCGACAAGAACGTCGAGCACCTCCTGACGTGTCTACAGGGGCGAAAAAGGCAATCAGATATAGGGTCGGCTGGAGAACACGCCCGATGCACGCCGAATTTCGCGTCATTTGCTCATGACGAGACGAGGGACGGTGCACGAGAAGAACGGCGAGCGAGATGACACGCACCTTTTCCTTCAAGAAGCTGCAGTAGGCGAAGATTCCACACATGACTTTCTAGAAAAATAGGGGATCTAAGCGTACTAGTCAGCTTTGTCGACGTTCATAAGTGTTCCAGAGTAACTGGACCTACTGAATTAACGGGGAAGGATGGATAAAGCACGTTGAAGCAAGTCGGGTGGAAAATGAGGGAGAGGATTCACAAAACGCGAGGGGTAGATATTGGATCAAGGTCGGACAAATAAGTACAAATCTGCCGTACTGCTTTCCCAAAAACATGCCACAGCCTCGCGCTCATTCGCCGCTCATCACCTCACCACAGCCTCGCCGCTCGCCTCTGTTGTCACTTTCATTGGCGCGTTGATGGTTCTTGCTGGCGGGGACATATCGACATATCGCCCCTTGGTCGGTATACTTTGTATCCCTTTCTTGGCACTAACACCCTCCTGAGGTATCTCAATTGTGACGCGACTCAAACGTCAGTTCTGTATCGAGTGAACGAAAGTCTTGCTTGGTCCGGCACGCTCTTGTTCAACTTGTCTTGACAGCGCCGTGCCATTCAAGTGGTACAACAGTACTTACATTCATGCTGTATCCTGCAACCGGAACTCACTCGGATCCTGTGTATGACTCTGAGCTTTGCTCCCACTCAACGCTCGTCAAACGCTCATCCTTTCGCCCCTTTCTTGACGTATATCCGTACTTACTCGGTTACTTTGCTATCCTGTTCCGCGAGGGCTCATACTTTCGGACCCATGCACGTCTTGGCGCCGCGCTTTGACTGCGGAGTAAAATCGTCGGAGACCATGGCAAAGTGTACAGGAGCTCGTTGGTGTGATTTTCTCGAGGTTTGGGCACATATATCGTCGCTTGGTCTGAATTCTCGACCCTTCTTTCTTTACCACGGCTCCGAGTCTCCGACCTCCAATCAGGTTTAGCACATGGGATGTGCATGTATCTTTGATTGACAGATTTTGTCACTGAACATAGAGCAGAACTGTCAACTAGCGCCAACCCTCAAGCAGTGTACTTATTTACGTGAACGTCAGCATGTCGATCGAGCGCATTGGGCTTGACGCATCGAATAAACTCCCACTCCCTCCTCCTAGAATTTCGCGCTCTCGGTACTCACTTCCGATAATTCGGGATGAGTACGGACACCACTCCCATCATGGCTATGTCTCAGAGCGGTGCGCTCTGCCTTCGCGGCGTCAAGCCTGGTGTATGTTCCGTGAAATTCGGAACGTTGAATCAATTGATAGCAACGTGCACTGGCTGGATTCATGGTCATTTCGGGCGGCGGATGCTGGGCCTATGTATAGCGTCATTGCTGTTCGTTGGTATGTAATATTCAGCTGCGGCGTGCTAAGTAAAAAGAGTCCCAATTTAACTTGGTCAATGTAATCCCTATGGGGCTTCAACGCGTTCAACACCTCAGAGTCATAGGAAGGAATTCGACTGTTGTTCATGTGATAAACGTCGACAAGGAATCTATGTTCTGTATGCCTACTTGATCTCGTCAACCATGTACACATGTTGTTAGACACTTCTGGCTACCCTCCGGATCCTAGGTAGATATCGCTCGCGGTCAAAGCTCCTTGCGTATGGAATCATCAGTCAGATTACCCTTCATTGACATCCCACAGTCGATGTGGTAGGTAATGTACAAAAAATGACCCAGAAAATGGAAGGGACCATACTTATATCGAACAGTGAACTTCGCAAATCTTCTCCTTACGCCCAAATCCAGCTCAAGACGCTGCGCTTGAGCACCTCAAAGTCACCCTCCTCATGGTCGTCCTTGAGCTCTGCACGGAGAGCACGAGCTGCCCGTGTGCCCTGTGGCACGCCGACAACACTTTAGTAGTAATTATGGAAGAAGCAAGGATGATTACATACAGGAGCTCCAGTCAAGGCGGCCGTGATTCTGTCCCTGACGGACAGTCCTCCATTCTGCGAAATTGTCTATCAGGAGGAATCCTAGTCAAGGGTGAGATCCACATACTCCAGTGTGAGCCGGGGCAGCAACGTCACGCGGGGCAGCACCTCCTTGCTGTACGACGACGCAGTTGCCGAAACCAGCAGCCGTCTTAAAGGACTGTAAACGTGGCGATTTATTATCTAACAACGGAGGGGAGAGGAGGAAGAGACTCACAGCAAGGCACTTGTTCTTCTTAGCGCCACCAGTGCACTTGGTTCCCGGGGGTAGAGACGCTATGATCTGTTCTGAGCCGGTGTTGGCAGGGGCCTGATTGTGTCGGTCAATCAAGAATTCTGATAGATTCTGATCATCATCCATGCACTCACAAGGACACCGTTCTTAGAAACAGTTCCTGCCACAAACTTTCTGCCGGAGCCGGTCGAATCGACCGTCAAGGTGACCTGGCGGGAACCGTCGCGACCGCTAACGGCCCTTCTCAGCCAACGCTTCTGGTAAAACCGACAACATTGGAACGAACCCGTTAAAATTGATAGCGGTAACGGTGAACGATCCGTCGGCCCTAGCAATGACGGGCGTCGAAGAATCGAGGTGCGCGGCGATGCTAGTCGTGCCACAAGGAGTCGCGGCCTGCGGACGTTGGACGTCGGATCTCTTGGGGGCTCCCGCGACGCCGAGAACAGGCGAAACCGCAGCATGAGCATGCGCCTGTGCCGAGAACGTCAAGATGATGGCTGCGACAGCAAAGACTCTGGAAAACATGATTGGAGTTTGGAAGTGGAAGGGGGTAGTGAGTGAAGGGAATGCGAAGAAATCGAGACAAGTCTGAAGGAAAGAAAGGAACCGGTCCTGGGCCAAGAAGAGCGGGCAAGAGAAAGACAGAAGATAAAGGAGCCTGGAGAAAGAGACGGGAGATCTGCGGCTTTTAAATACTTTCCTGCCTTGTTCCTGTCCTCGAAACCATGGTACCGTATGAGCTGTCATCAGAGGCAACTCAGAGGCCCATCAGGCAGTGAGTATATATTTTTGGCGTGAATTGCGATTGGCGCTCATGACATGAGGTGGAAGATCATCATCATGCGTACTTTCGAAGCGTTCAAGGATTGCGAAATCGAGCGGTTCGAGCGTGCTGGTTCTAGGAGCCTGAGGCCATCTGGGGTTCCAAATAGGCCCTTATTCACTCTAGCGTAGCGTCTCGGGGCGAATTTTTGGTGTAGGCTGGAAATTTACTAGAACTCGCAAGTAACCTTGCCCTGACCTTAGCGGGCTCGGAGGAGGTGAGGACGACGTCGGACTGGAGACAAGCACGTAACGCCGACGGTACTATAGCATGGTGCCAACACGTGCTCGGCTATGGTTGACGTGCCCTCCTGAGTCTCCGATCATGGACAGCTTGTTGAACGTGAGGCTCGACGTCGTTTTCCTCTCACTTTCAACATGGGGTTTAGGTATGTGCGCTCACTGTGATACACCCAGTGCTTGTTCATTGACGTTAACATCCAGTTTCGAAGGACCAAAAATTCGATGTGAGCATTCAGCGGCTTACTACTTTGTAAAGCATCACATTACTTAACATCATTTTATTCGTTGCTGTGATGTACTAGACACTACCAAACGGCGCGCAATTATACCAGGGTATGCTACACCATTTCCACTTTCCTAATATCCGGTCCGAGCTGACCTTTGCGGCTCCCTTTGCCCTTCGATGATTGATTCATGTACATAGGTTTCTCTACGTGACTTTCCACGGCATGAGACCCCACTTTTCAGTGCAACTGGGACGCCATGTCCATATAAGTTAGCAATGGGGCCGCCCCGAAAATAAATAAGTACAGGTTCGTTACCATCGTCTCATTCTTACTTAATACACATGTGTGCTGAAAATCAACCCCACACCAGAAAGAATACTGATGATGGATGTGCCAACACGACTATCTACGATGCTCAGGGATAAGACACTGCAAGATAGTGGCCTAGAGTGGGATGATAGGATAAGGCTTTGGAGGACATTTTTCGTACATCGTAGAGTGGACGTTTGGAAGAAGGAATAAACTGCGGTTATTGTGATTTGTCAATGGGCACCATACTGGTGTGTGGCGCTGTCGTTGCCAAAGAGTTGTGAAAGATAAAAACACGCCGAAAAGCGGATGTACGAGAGTTTCAATGATCCAGGAAAGCGAGGGAGAAAAAGATTGGTCACGAGTTGAGCGCAGAGAGGTAGTCGAAAAGAGGGGCTATAGATTAAGAGTGATGTTTGGCAAAGTTTTTCCTATACCGCTCCCCCCAGCCGCTGATATCTGGTTCGGCTTTCTCAAGCCACCGAATGCGCCTGCAGAGTCGCTCGAAATCCCGTCGATTATAATAATTATGGCCGCCCCTCGGGAACTCAAGGGTGCGCACCTCCTCTGCAGTCGGAGACGCGGCCGTGAAGGTCGAGTGCTCGGATTCAGAGGAAGGGACGCGGTATAGTCGTGTTCGATCGAGATAGAAGGGCTCTCTCGCAAAATGCTGGTACCCCAATTGCGAAGGGGGCAGTGCGGGGACACCTGCATCAGGATTTAGTGACCGACGTCCGATCTGTGGAAAGGTGGAAGTAACTCGCCATCATTATAAGCTTTGACGCTGAACTCCGTCATTTTTTCTGGTCCTTGGGACGCTCTGTAAGCCGCAACTAACTCCTGCCAGTATTTCACTAGACCGGCATCGCCAGTTCTGGGGGCGCCGAAAACTGCTAGCTTCAGACTTAAGCCAGGCGGTAGTGGCAGATCGGCGACATGGCCAGAAAGGATATCCATGCAGAGCAGATACGAGATAGCCCCGCCCATGCTATGACCAGTTATCGCAAGTTCAGTCACATCGTGCCTCTGAAGGCCTTTCTTTATCGCTCCCAGAATAACGGGTTTGATGCCCTCATACAGAGCCCAGAACCCAGAGTGCGCATGGCCGCGATTAGAAGGATGGCGATGCTTTAGGCCACGCATGTCGTGCAACGCAAGTTGCACCGTAGAGGTTCCCGATGTCGCGACGACGAGCTGCTTAATCGATGGGCGATATACGACGAATGCCGGCAGATGAGCGACCGAGCCCCGAACAGATGAGATAAAGATGGCGTCCTGAAAGGTGTGGTAGCCCTCCAGGGGAAAGTCCTCTTCTAACAGCGTCGCGATGTTTCGGAATAAAAATTCCATGGGTACAGTGCTGTAGGCGATCTCTGCGAACTGACCTGTAAAGAATGTCTTTTTACAACCTCATGAGAAACCGAGCTCGAGTGAGCCACGAACCTATTTCCGCAAGCTCATTTTCGGTCTCGATCGGTACAAGGTCCGCATCAGTCAACTGGTAGGATGAACGAGTGGCGAGAACTTTGGACATCGACCGAAAATTAGAGAGCTTCTCCAAGGAATACATTCGCCTCTGCTCCTCCGTCAGTGCATATTTCGGTTTCCGGTACATTGTTGTGGTGGACGTGCTGAGAGGTAGGATATGTCATGCATGACATGGCCCACTGACCTGTGCTCACAGCATCTGAGCTGAGAGCGGCCAAAGCGGCCAAACTCATCTGATGACGTAACCAACAATGATGACAGCCTCATCCCAAACGACGACGTCAACCAGGACCTTCATCGAACGACAGCTTGCACTCACACTGGGCCCAAACAGGACACCTAGTACGCGTGACTACTACCCTTCAATAATGCAAGTATCCCTTTACTTTCCCTCTGGCTATTGTTCAAGCAGACAGGTTGCCACCTCGAAGATTTCCCACATCACGGTTGTCCTTCAAAATTTGGCATGTTTCAAGCCAGCTCCGAACAAGTGAACGTCCACCTCATTCATCTGGAAGAAATTTTCAATCAGCCCCAAGCTGGCTGAAACCTGCTGAAACCACTGCTGTCCCGAGTCAACTTGTCTTGCAATCGCGCAAAGGGTCGACGCTAAGCGGGCCGAACCCTTCACAAATCTCGCCCACTCTTAAATTTTAATCACCTCGAGGCCGTGTCGAGGCCTTTCAGAATCACTCGACGCAATGAACAATTGCACATGCAAAACGTTCCGCCTGCAGGCTGCCGGCCATCATGTGAGAAAGACGTGCCTGAAAATGGACTGGCAACAAATTCCGCACAAACCAACGTTCATTTCAGGCTAGGTCGTTCAACGTCAGTCTTGAACTTCATTCGACGAATCGACCTCGCAAGCCGCGACTTTGGGCTTTGGCGATCCCTTTTTCCGTCTAAATTGTTGACCAACAAACACCCCGATGACCTCAACCCCATGGACCTAATCCAGATTGCTCGCTCTCTCATGCATACCGCGTCCAAGAAGCTCGTTGTACTCCAGCGCCTATCAGAACAGTGCATCATACATACAGGGTAACACAGTTCGCTAAGCGTTACTTCATGCCCTTCCAAAGCCCTGAGTCTACACTGGCCTTGAAATACTGCAACGTTCCGTCAAAATAAAATTCCAGCCTTGTTCCTCCCACTTGCCTCGGGACCGTCCATACCCTCAACACTCGGAAGATGCCCGATTGGAAGTCCCCCGCGGAGTTGCAGAGGGATGCCGATGCCTTCACCAAATTCATGCACGCTCTTTTAGGACTTTACGCGTACGTCGAGCACTCCATGATCTGTTGCATTGCTCACTCTTGTTGTTAGATACGAGTGGTTTATTTCACTTGGGTTTGACTGGGATTTCATTAGCGGCAAGAAACGATTCCGATGGCCAATGGTACGTCGGCTTCTTGCAGACCAGGAGTATTTTTTACCAGACGCAAAGGTGTTCTATTTTGCTGGCCGGTATCTGTTGCTCTTTGCGATGATTGGAATGTGAGTAATCCTCACCCCACCAGTTATAAGTATCGATACTGAAGAGCAGGCTTCACAGTGCGATAGCTCTTGATACAACAACGTAAGTATCTGTCCTCGGCATTCACCTGCGTAGCTAATTCAGACAACGGTATGGTAGCGAGATTAACTGTCAGGCGTTGTATACTTTCAATCAAGTAAGTCGGCCTTCCTCTCCTTCAGTAAGGATAGTATTCAGACTTCACTCTTTTCAGCTGGCAGGGAATGCAGCAGTCGGTTTGGCTAGTATCAATCTCTCCATACGCACGTTAGTATCGAACTCGCCGGTTCCCTCAACGATTCAACGCAGATACTGACGTCCATCCGAAGAATGGCTGTGTGGTCACAAAACAGATACATTATGGGCTTCCTCATCCTCCTCATCTTGGGGCATTGGTCGTTGATTCTTCAAGGTACGAAGACTAGATATATCTCGCCTTGCGTTAAACCACATATTTTTCTTCTGACTTCTACTTACAGGCATTCTACTCACGGCGTCGTGGATCGATCCCGTGGGCTGCGTTATTACATCGACCAACAACACCGTCCTCGCCGCGACCTTCATCTACTCCATGTGCTTCGACCTCATTGTCCTGGTCCTCAACGCCTATAAGCTCCTCGGTGCGAACTCAAGCAATCAACGCTTTGGAACCAGCAGAATCGCGAAAATGATTTTCGAGGACGGACTGATATTTTTTATCGTTGCGTGCGTCGCCCGAACTTTCCATTTTTCGTCTACCCATCCTGACATACGGTATTCTTCTTCCTCAAAGGTTCCTCGCCAATCTGCTGGCGACGGTTTTCATGCTGCTGGACCTGAACCAGATCATGAGCGTAATCTTCAACGTCCCCGCTGCCGTCGCCTCGACTGTGAGTGATTGCCGTACTCCACCCTTGGCAGGATCAGTCAAATGTTTATCACCCGCTAACATGCGCCCTTCAGATCGTTGCCTCTCGCGTGGTTCGCCGACTAACCAACTTCCAAAACCGTAGTGCAGAAGTCTAGTAAGTGCCCCGCCTTCAAGCACAGCACATGGCGGCTGCCTAACTGATTCAACTTGGGATTAATCAGTACCGGCCCATCATCGTCTCAGTCTGGTGGTATTGCTTTCCGTGGCGGGCAGCCGAGCTTGGCTCGAGGGATTTCGACAATAAGCTCGTTTAAGGGTCCCAAGACGAGTGTCCACGTTCAGGTGTGCAATTTTTTCCTTGGTGGGTGTGCCTGGTCCTGAGCTGCGGAATCTTTTTAGATGGAGACATTCACCCATGGAGAAGACGGACCCGAGCAAGAAGCAAAATCAGGAAGCCGACGGCTTGGCGAGTCGGTGGGTAGCGACGTTGATATTGAGGCGAAAGGGCACCCCCTGTAAGTACATAACTTGCCTGTAAGATGTTGCATCTATGATTTTGGGGATCGAGAGTCGGGCGGTGGACATAGCTCCGCCGTTCAAATTGGACGTTGTAGATCTACATTATACCACCTATAGTATACACCACTACCTCGCTGTGTTGTGATACACTTGTTATTTGCTTGTTATAAGTTGGACACTAATCATGGAATCCATCCAAATCATTTCTTTCGCTGTGAGAGCAGCGCCTGAGGGCGGTCGCGTCAGGTACGAATGTCCATATGTTGGACGTTACTTACCATTTCCAGTGGAATCCATTATCCACCTTGCACGGATGTTGTACAGATCAGCCCTGACGCCAACAACGCCGTCTTGTCTGGCGTGTCACAGTCACACTGTTCATTTGGTTCCGTGACCCGTCTCACCGTCTTAGTCTTGGCGAGTGATTGCAGATCGCGGTCTATGCATACATCGTGTAACATTCTTACCACGATACCGTCAAAATATCATGCTTAGGTCGCGGTCACCTGACTCTAGAGAAAAACCTCAGACTGACAACCTATCGCACCTCGCAGCTCGTCCAATTATGCTACTTTCGTCAAGAAATGCAAATGCCGTCGTCGAGCCTGCGGCTTGGGCCTCCGAGTTTTCTTTATAAGGATGACACTGGCAGCTCTGCCGACTTGAACCTTCCGAATTTCCACCGTTTGTCTCCTCAAAGTTCAAACCCCTGTTAGTGGCGTGATGTCGGAGAAGTTATCCTTCTCTGAGTCTGAGGGGCGACAGATTCTGCCCAGAGTTGAAGCGGCGATCACAATGAGTGCGAAGAACGTTCAGTTTGGCATTTTCCAGTCCGTCTGTTCAGCTCTTCAAGCGCCGTGTGTCAAGCAAGGTAAAACTTGCAGCGCGCTGACTGACAGGAAACCGAGGACACACAGGTTCTCTGAGCCTCAGCTAGAAGTTGCGACTGATTGGCAAGTTCAAGTAGGGTCTGCGAGTCCGATTCGACTCCGTCGGTCGGACGTGCGGCGAACAGCCTAATAGTCGTGAAAAGATATATGCAAAGGTTCGAATCCCAGTAAGAACAAAGCAAAAGCTACCCCACGGTGGTGTACGTTGATTACGCGCTACTCGGCGGTGGTAACGCATGGATGCGATGCGAGAAAATGTCGTTGGGCGCGACACAGAATATGGGCCGTACGACGTACGTATGGATCGGTATGATAGTCATCGGAAAAAAGAAGATGCAGGATAGTCGTGACAGAGTCAACGCAGAGTCCAGTATGTCCAGTCCAGAGGCAGAAAGCCGCTTGAACAAACGAATTGATTGTCGGTCTGATTTCGATGGTGCCAACTGGCAACAAGTCAGGAGTGATGGAAAGCGGCTGAAGAGGGTACGCAACGGACACTTTCGCGAGAAAAAAGTTGTTTAAAGTTCCATCAAGACAGTCGACAGTCCACCATCGTTGCGAAATTGGACCAGAGCGTGTTCCAGAACCTGACAGGGTGGGGGTTGAAAGAACTGGAACTAGCCTCGAGAAGTTCCAGTCAGGATTTTTGTTGGCTGAACATGTCTAGAAATACAGATACCAACACCAGTGGGCTTTGCGAGCAAGTGGCAGCGGTTCCTTCCATACTTTCTTGACGCGGAGGCCATCGGAGCGCGGACCCCGAAAAAAGTTGATCAAGATCAGTGAGTAATCCTTGGCTACTTTCTGGCTGCGGTCATGTCCACATGACGGGGTGTAGACTTATCTGCACCCCAAAGCCAGATTCCACGGAACCTTCGACTTCCTATTACCATGCTAGTGTGTTTATCGATACACTTGTCAGGAAACTATCATGCATCACGCTTTGAACACCACGCCTTTCGAACTCGGAAATCTGACAGCAACGGCGAGGTGAAGGTCGTGGGTTCAGCTTTTCATGCTTGAACTTCCAGTTGAACAGTGACATCGCCTAGTTTTAATCTTTGTTTACTTCGCTGTGGGCGACAGGCCAAGAGGGCTTCTCAGGCAGAACAAAGTTCGAAGAAGCATCCAGGTTCATAACGTTAACCCCACTTGTCACGGATATAAAGTTCGGCGCTCCTCCGATTCCTCGTCCTCAGCCTTCCCAAGCTCCCTTCATTGACTCTCACTGCTACTCTCGCTACAATGGTCGACTGGAGTTCACCTGAGGAGATTCAGAGAGATGCCGGTACGTTGTCGTCTTCTTCTTTCAGTGATCTCACTAACGTCTTTGCAGCTGCATTTAATAAGTTTATGCACACTTTGCTGGGGCTTTATATGTGCGTGGCGCGTTTTCACACCTCCTGGCTTCACTGACTGGTCGGTATCTAGCTGGGAATGGTGCACCTCGCTCGATTTTGACTGGCAATACCTTTCGGGGAAGAAAAAGTTCCGCTGGCCAATGGTATTTCATTCGTCGCCACATTCGCATACTGGCTAACAAATGAGTCGTCAGATTTTCTATTTCCTCAACCGGTACTGCCTACTGTTTGCATTGATGGGAATGTGCGTCACGACCTTTTTACTTTCATGAACTCGGGTTTGATGGTTTTTACAGTGCAATCGCCTTGAATGTCACAACGTGAGTGCCTACAATATTCGCGACTTTGTTCGCTTGTCGAGCGGTTTGCAGCGAGATCAATTGCCAGGGACTGTATACCTTTAATCAAGTCAGTGCATTCATTTTTCAATCTACTATAATATCCAGGCGCTGACTTGACTAGTGTTTCGGCAACGCCGCCATCGGCCTCGCGAGCATCAACCTCTCACTCCGAACGTGCGTATATGCGCCTCCAAAGCCTTCAAATCTGTCCCTATTGACATTTCTTCCAGAATGGCCGTGTGGTCTCAAAGATGGTACATCGTGGTCCCTCTCGTTGGCGTAATCCTCGGGCATTGGTCTCTTCTCTTACATGGTGCGAGACCTTTACTCCCTTCGTATGCGCCACTGCCTTACCTCGTGCTTGTCCAAAGGCGTCCTTTTGAAAGCGGCATGGGTCCCTGGTGTAGGCTGTATCATAACCTCCACTGACAACAACCTTCTCGCCATCACCTTCATTTATTCCATGGTCTTCGACTTCTGCGTTCTCTCCCTTACGGCGTTCAAGCTCTTCCTTGGCTCTGCAAATAGTTCTCGGCTCGTCACGCTCATTTTCAATGATGGGCTGATCTACTTCGCCATTGCGTACGTCGTTCGCTCATTTAATCTTTGCGAACTCCTGGGATACTGACAACGATTTTTGGTATAGCTTTTTGGCTAACCTGATTGCGACTGTGAGCGCTGCCTGTAACTTTCCTTTACAACCACCTCATCAACAAGCCACCAGATCTTCATGCTTCTCAACCTTAACCCGGTGATGTCGATTATTGCAAACGTCCCGGCCGCAATCGCCTCCTCCGTTAGTCTTTGTTGGCTCGCCATATGGTTCATGCTTCTCACTCCCAACTCAGATCGTCGCCTGCCGCGCTGTCCGGCGGCTGTCGAACTACACATCCCAAGGGCCTGAAGTCTTTGCGTACGTCTGCTTCCTTCTCGCATCGACACATCTTTGATACGCCTCCTCAGATCGACTACGCAAGGTTCAACTTTAGCCTTCCGCTCCGGCGGTGGGACAATCATGCGTCCCAAGATCTCGACCAAGGTTTCCACCGCGCCTCCCGAGGGAGTCCATGTCCAGGTGTGTGGAATTCCCACACATTGCAGGAGAAATTATTGAGATTGACTGACCGACAGCATGTTCAGATGGAGACGTTCGAAAGCCCGTCAGACAAGTACCTCGAGTACGATGCAGCAGGCCAGATTGTCAAGAGCGACAGCTACGACCCCGAGGCGCAACATATCAGCAACGAGTTCAAGCGTCCACCTTACTAGATGAGGACCCGTCTCAACGGCATTCCTCGGCCTCGGCATCGTCTCTGCTCTTCTCGACCGTGACACTCAGCATAATCCAAATCCAAAAGTATTGCCATCATTCCCACATTCAGTGGTAACACCGACGCTCTCGCTCGCCGGCGACTCCGTCGCCCCTCTTACCCCGGCCATCATATACCATACCATGTTCGATACCAACACCGAGTTCCGTTCGGCATCACTCTCAGGCTTCAGCATCCATTCTCCATTGCATTTATCCAAGGACTTTTCAATCCAAAACCTGTGTCGTGCAATCAATCACCTCTGCCTCGCTTTGCCGTCGTATCGTTATCGCTATCGTTGTCAAGTATGCATACTGGAGTGCGGCTTAACTAGCCGTATTCCCACTGATACCAGCTCATACCCCACTCGCTGTTACCCCGCAGAGCTAGAACCTAGAACAGCGAGGGTCATTCCCCGTCCATGGCCGTCATAAATCAAAATCCAAAGGACGTTATCCTTCGTCGGCTGCGCATGCCGAGTACAAAAATTGTATGTAACAGTCAACTCACCCAAGATTATATATCGTAGACCCCTTGTACCTCGAAGCTAGAAAGATTAAATTCTTCCCCTTCATACCTTCTCGGTGCTTCGAAGCTTCTGGGGACCGACGCGTAATATTTTTGTGAAGTGACATATGTTTTCGTGAAATTTTCATGACAGTGGAACTTTCTGTGTATCACAATTATTTTTAGCGCTAGGGTTGAGTTCCAAGCAGCGACAGATATTTGAATGCATGTCGCAGAACGCTTGATCATGATATCCATGGAGTACTGTCATGCCGTACGAGCAAAAAATTTCAGAGCAAGGCTTGGACGTTGACGTCTACATAAGGAACTAGTGTATGTCCCGTTGAAAGTTGAAAGGTCGACCGGTCGACGTGGTGGAATCCGGAGCTGAACGGTCGAAAGAAGATGCGTCGGACTGGCGCTCAGTCAACGGCGAGCTTCGAGGCTGTCTGCCATTGCTGCCTCAGAACATGCATGTATTCGGGGGAAGCTAATATGTACATCGGCAGCCCTCGCACGTTCGTCAACGCACAATCCCCTTATCAAAGGCATTACAACAGAGGAGAATGGAGCAGGCCGTAGGCGGTACTACCTCTTTCCAGGGAGGTCCGACAGAAACTCCGAGGTCCAGTATCTCGTGTCGTTGACGATGTCGTAAACCCAGCCATGAACGAATACGCCGGTGGGGGTAGCAAGAACGCTTCTCCAGAGTTGTATTGTTGATCATCGCGGTCTCTTGGGGGTTTGACAGTGAGGCGTAATGCTTATATCGCGAGAATCTCATACAACGACGGTGACGAGTCAAGCGTAATGTTAGTACACGTACAAGTGCTAATGTGCGTTAGCAATCGCTCGCTGAGGTCATGGCACGAAAGGATTGCGAACATCGGTGAGACGCGTGGTCGGCGTTGACTTGTTTACGTTGAGAGCACAGAAGCCAAGTACGTAGGCCAAAAGGTGAGGTCAATAGCTAGTCTAAGGAGGCGAGAGATTGTTATTCCTCTGTGGCATCTTTGCTACTTTAGAGTAGATGATAAGTTGAAGGGCAGGGGTTGTCATCCGATGCCCAAAATAGGACGCGTCAGTTGACTACTCTTTGATTGTCACGGTATCGGGTGAGCAATTCCGACTTCCGCAGTTCATTCAATCTATGGCACCGAGCGACGGAAAGAAGGATCCAAGCCGTGTCGTCTCCTTTGACTCTCTCTCCAATCGGAATTCTACAAATGCCTCCGAATCCACACCTCGAATACGTCCTTTGCCCCCAAAGCCACCCCCTTTGCACCAAATCATCGACAATGAAGCCGACGCCGGTTCAGAGTCTCCGCAAGAAAACTGGACGGGAGCTCCTCTAGTTGAATCCCCTGTAGCGTCCGGCGACGAATATGGATCCTTTGTTGCTATGATTCCTCCACCTGAACGGCAGTGGACGCCCCCACCGCTCAAATTCACTCAACAGACTACTTCTGATGCAGCTGCCGCGACACACGCTCGAGCACGATGGGCAAAACTACGGCAATATGTCCTTACAGCGCCAATTCGGGCAGCCACACCACCGCCACCCCAGGCATCTGCTCCGGCTGCCCAGGCCCCTCCAGCTCCAGCTCCAGCTCGAAGCCAGACGCCGAAACCATCTCGGCTGGCGCGTCTTGGGTTTCGTCAGGTCGTGGAACAAGCACGCGAACTTGACGCTAAGCAAAAGAAATTCGCGCAGGATCTCGAAAAAGTCTGTTGGTCCATCCGTTACGCCGAAGGCAGCAAGGTGAAGGGCGATCAGAACACCATAGGATCGAGCCTGCAGTTAGCGTTCATATCCAATGTGTCACTCGCCTCCTCTGGTGCAGCAGGCGCAGAAAAACGGCCTACTGGGACCAGGCGAACCGACTTTAGACCGCAGTCGCTCCAGTCTATTCCGACAACCTTTCGCTCGATACCGTCTGTGAAGCCGCTCTATCAGGCCTTGTTGCAACTTGCAACTTCGCCAATGAATGGAAAGGGTCTTTTTACCAACCTCCCTGGAGAGCCTCTGGTGTTGTCGACCCTCTTGACTCCGTTTCTTACTTTGAAGCGCGGTTCACAGTTGGACGATGAGAGATGGGCGGCGATTGAAGCAGTTGAGATCATTATCCGCACATGGCCTCCGCCCGACGAGGTTGGTTTCAATGAATTCTCCTGGCGGATTTCTAGCTCACATGTTCATTGTATAGGGAATGGGCGTGGAGCGGTATCTGTGGTTTTGCAAAGCAGCCTGTATTCCGCCCTCCATCATGAGAACGAAGATTTTGAGTCTTCTATGGAGTCTTCTCATACCACCGGAAACCAACTATACTGTGACTACGCCGGAATGTTTTCAAACGCTGGTACAGGGCCTCTTCACCCTCCTGCCGAGTCTACGCCCTATGTCCAATTCTACAGCTGCTCAGGAAGACATGAATCTCCTCATGGACATGATCTTGCAAGTCCGTTCTGGATGCTGTGGCGAATTAGAATCCACTTTCGTTCAGGAGGAGTACGGCGCAGTCCCTTCTTCTAAAGAGGATTGGCATCACATCCGAGAGGGCATACTCTTGGAATCCCTATCGCGATGCCTGGAAGACTGTACTGATGATAGCCGTCTATGGCTGTTCGAGAGAGTCCTACAGGTGAGACGTTATTTAAATCTTTGGTTAAACGTCTCACAAGGTTTCTGCAGCACTACTGGGTCAGGAGTCCCAAGGAGATTACCTTCACACCTCTGATGTCAGCTATCCATGGTCGAACGTTGAACGGTATGAGTCGTGCCGTTATGGGCCTCCTCCTCGTGCCTCTCGACCAATCGGCTTATATCTTGAGGGCACGATGCGCTGCAAGGATACTTGAGGAAAAGTTCATTCCTGACATGGACACGTTGGGCGACGTAGTCAGATCGGAAGCAAGAGCCAACGTCGTCAATGCGGTGCTCGAGCTGATTTGCATGGACAAAGCTCAAGAGCCAACCCGATGGGGTCTTTCCCTCGTCACTCAATGGTATCGCGGTTCGTCGACTTGGAAAATATCTCTTGACAAGACCCTCCAGGAGTTTGTGAGACCGATCTTAGTGGTTTTTCGTCGTCCACGCCCCTCATGTTTCTCATTCCAGGTGTCGACAGGGAACTGGTCAAACATCATCCTCAAACTGGGATCTTTAGTCCGCCTTCTGCCTGAAGAAATCCGGAAACCGATGGTTTCATTTGTTCTGCCACATCTATACGATGTAAGTTTCTCTTCTCGACACTTGATATGGATAATGCTAATATTTTGTCAAGAAACTCGTCGAACGATCTCCCCCGTATCCCTGCTTCCCTTTAACAAATCTCTTGGACACCATCGCCCGATTATACCCTCAAATCTTTTACAAACCTCTTTTCCTGTGCGCTGCATCATCCAAAGAGTTCACAATAGTCAACCACCTTTGTGTTATTGCCATCGTGTCAAAGTTTCTTCCAGACTTTTGGACCCGGGACGCCGAGATGATGTCTGTAGCGCTCATGAGCGATGGAGGCAAGAAAGAGCCTGTTTCAGCGACAGGAAGGAGTTGGACAAAGGCAAGGTTGGGCCAGAACGTGGTCACGTTGGAGTTGATCGGGTGTATTCAGGATGCTCGTCACGAGAAGGAGGCCTCTTCGGTGAATGCATGTCTAGTCTTTGGTTCATCCTTCGCTGACGTTGGCCCTTCTCATAGGGTTCTGAGAGTAGGTTGATCGAAACAGCAAAGTTCGTCATTGCCTTAGAAGCACGGCTAGCGATCCTGCTCGAAGCCAAAGTGAGCGAAATTCACTGAAATCTCGACCGAGTACTCATTGAAACCAGGAACGCACTGCATTAACAGCTCCTTCTCACCGGCTCTTGTTCTGCATACTCTTCCGTGAGATCAGGTTACTTACTCGCTCTCTTAAACCGTTAGTTCAATCAACTTGGTTCATTTCCAAATTTGTTGATTAACCTCATCATCATCAGTGCGCCGTGGCTTAATCGAATAGTCAACTGGTACATCGACGTCAACATGGATGATGAAATAGGCCAGGATCCAGAAGTAGAAGAGAAGAGTACGATCGGTCAACTACAAGGCCTGTATGCTGCTGCACAGGATGGTGTTCGGTCCACGCCTCAGGTAATGCCACAAGCCATACCCTACATCCATGTACTGATGTGGATTTCTAGAGACGAAGCACGATGCTCCTTTCCAAATCGTTACAGAAGTCTCATTCTATGGATGAGTTCTCTCTTGAGGCCTCAGCAGACCTCGTCGCCATGTTCGTCCGCAAGGAGCCGTTGATGACATCGCTCTCAAAAGGCTTCGTGTCGAAAGCGATGAAGCTTCTAGTCACCATGTCGACATTATTGACTGCAAACGACTATCGGCGTCTCGGCCCCTTTGTATGGGACCAGCTTCAAACCGGCGATGATCCATCTCTCACAGCTTCGGTATGCGTTTTCCTCTAACATGCTCGTTTGCGACTTCTCAACACGAATAACACGATACAGCTGTGTTTCATTCTCATGCAATGTGCTGAGAAGACCCCGATGGACCTCGTGGCCATCATCGAGGTTGATCTTCAAAGGTACTGTCCCGTTCTTTCGCCATTGTCAGACTCTTTAACCAATACATCAAGTTCTGATCACGATACCAAGTTAACGGCCGTACAAAGAATTGGGATCCTCTTCAATTGGCGATTCCAACTCCTGACACAGCATATCGTAGCAGATCGAGCGCGGCGGCCCTTTAAATTGGCCCGTGCTCCCCTCGATTTCGTTGCCACAGACATTGGTTCTAGCTCGTATGTCCGGGTCGATGACCCCGACGAGCTGAAAGACAACCTTCCGTTGGAGCTCAGGAAACGTTTGGCAGAAGTCGGATGGGAAGATGATAAGCCCGTAGATCAGCATCGAGAATGGGTCAAGACTCCCATTTCCCTCCTGTCGTTGCAGCAGCTAGATCAACTGGACGACCCTGGACAAGATCTGCCCCCATCGTCTTCGCTGGGCAAATCGTCGACAGAAAAAGTCAACGAAACTGGCTTACTTCGTCGCAATTCGAGCTCGGGAGGCCCCCTCAATGGAGTCAAGCGAAGGGCAGTGTTTGTTCCGACGCTCGCTCAAATCTTCCCTCGCCTAGCATCTCTTGTCTTTGACCCTCATCTCTCCATCTCCACAGCCGCTCGACAAACTATGATTGACGTAATGCGTAATGATCCTACTCTACTCGGCCGTCCTGCCCTCGATCTATTCTCAGGAGAGCAAAAGGACCTGCAGGCTGCCACCCTCACCATCAACGCATTCATACATGCCCAAGCGGTCATGCCATACCCCATGTCGCATTTCTTGTTCAACAGTGTGGCCGGGTTCCTGAAATGGGAGTCCGAGGAGGCTTATGTAGGCAATGCTCACGACGATTATGCCTCTACGATCCCAGTTCTCGCCCGCCTTGCAGGACAAGTCAGCGATATATCCATCCGCGACATACGACGTTCCAAGGCGGAGGCTCACCTAATTCCCACCGGCTCGCTTTGGTTCCCCTCCTCTGCTCCCTCGGGACCTCTGTTTCCCAGGGGCCCTACCTCATGGACTGACCCATTCGACAACTTGCCCCCCGACCTCGTCTCAATGACGATGATTCGCGTTTCACAAAACATGCTCTTACTAGCGTTATTGAAGCGAAATCGACACGATGTCCAACTTGTGCGAAATAACATGTCGCGGCTGGAGTTGCCGTCCACATTCTCATCGGAGCGGCCTCCCTTAGAGCCATCAGACTTCGTACCGCGCCGACGGCAGAAGGAGGAAACCAATACTAGCCTCGTCAGACTTTCGTTGATCCTATCGAGGAGCTACCTCCTCCTCGTCGCCCAAATCTTCCGTTCAATGTCTCGGCATTTGCATGACCGCAATGAATTAGCAATCCTTGTTGATGGTCTCAATCGGATCCTTCTCGCCCATGGTGATGATATCGGTATTGTTAGTCAAGTTCTGATTGGTGAGTTATCATATCGTCAAGAATGCTGAATGCTCATTTTGAATCTACAGCGTTAATGGCCGCTAGTACTAGATTCCGGCGGCTCTTCACTTCGGGCGGCGGTTTCGCTCTTTTCATGCCCGCCATTCTCAAGGTCTATACAGAATTCCAATCACACCAAGGGATCAAACTGGCCATTGAGTACGCGGTAAATCGCTTCTACGCGCTACATCAAGAAGCTTTCGTCTTCCAAACGCTGGACATTTTGGCCCACATTACAGCGTTGCCACATATCGAGGTTGACTGGCTGGGGAAGAGTATTCACAACTTGTTCTCCGCTCTGCGAAAGGGCGTTCTCCCCTCGACTCCCGATGCAGCTGGTATTCATAATGCCAACAAGACCCAAGAACGAGAGGCTCTCATTGTCAGCACTGCAGAGGAAATGCCACAGACATTTCTTTCGTCGTTACGGCGAGGCGACTCCAAGGGGGAAGACCGTGTCACTGTCAAGATCGACCTCCCTGAAGAGTACGAATCCAATCGGCTTGGCACCGACAATTTCGTTCGCCTCTTCCTCACTGTCATCGCCCACGATCCGTCAATTGTTCGAGCAGAGCACTTTTTGCACCTCTTGCGCATCTTGGCACCCCATCTATACCATGCATCATCGACTGCGAGGAAGATTCTGCAGGAAGGTATCACTGCGCTAGGCGTCGTGTTAATGCGGGCGCCCAAAACTCACGACGATGGTTTGAACGAAGGCATCACTTCTTCATCTACCACCGACAGTTTGCTGGAGAATCGACTGCTAAAGAAATCCCGATCTGCCAGCAACATCACATACATGCGATTGGACTATCTTGCCCTCATCACAGGCTTCACTCGCGTCGGTGGCCAACTCCCTCCACCGACTATGCTTCGCGTGACCGAGCTTATCGGCTTAATGCTGAAAGATATTCCAATGGACATCAACAATGGTATTTCGACATTCATCACCGATTTCATTCGCACCTCCTTCCTGCGAGAAGGTCCACCGAGCTATAAAGTTGTCGTGGCATTCGTTCAGGACCTGTCACCTTTAATCAACAATTTCGCACCCGTTGTCGATTTTTCTGGCGCTTATCGTGCCATAGCGGAGCTCATGGACAGCCCTTCATACTCAAATGAACCAGTGTTCTTGCACGCTGTTGTCACACATATTTGTGCACCGGCGTTAGCGTCCTGTGAAGCTGCTGCTGATTCGCACAGCCTTCCGTCTTTCCCAAGCCGTCTAAGCATTGTCGACCTCCTCGCGCACGCTATTTTACGTGGTGCAGACGTAATTGTCGAGGTGGATAAGCGAACACCCTCGTTCGACTACTTGGCTGGGGTGGTATTGCCTCTTGTTGTATCGCTCAAGACGGACGCACTTCTAGGGCAAGAGGGCTCGCGAACTGAAACACGGCATCGAGACCTTTTGGGGAAGGCATGGGTCCGCTTGCTCTCATTTGCCATGTCGGCTTGCAAAACTCGCCGACCTTTGCTCGAGAGGACACGATCGCAGGATAGGCATCGGAGAAGCGTCCCCAAGCGACCTCCACCCCCAGCGTTCATCATGGCGTTGCAAATTATCAAGGCCATAGTTGTTCGCGCCGAGCCTGAGCTTTCCTCGCGCTTTCCTGGCATTTGGCCTCGACTAGGAGCTTTTCTAATGAAGGTCCTAGCCGACGGAAGCGCAAACTTTGTGAACAATCCTCAAGACATTTCACCCCTTCCATCCCCGACTCACTCACCGCGGACGAGTGACCAACTCGATCCCTTCTACTCCTCCAATTCAGCTAGTTTCCCCTCATCAACCCTTTCCCCATGCCTCGCAAGCCCGCGTATCATCGACTACACCCTCTGGTCACTCCTCGAGCTCCTCTGTGTCTACCGTAGTCCGCTTCTGCTTCAACTCCGTTTCTTCGTGGTCGAGAAGCTTGTCGAGTTACAAAGCCACCGTCACGCCTCCGACGAAACACGCAGCCGGCGTTCCTCCTCCGTTTTTTCAAAGGCGCGTCGGCGCCTTTCCGGAACACCTTCGCCCCACTCGCCCGGCGGCTCACCCCGCCTCAGTGCCTCACATACTTTTCCGCAGGACGCGTCTTCCAACACTTCTCTCGAGGCCGGCCGGCAACCCGGGTACAACATCACGTCATCCCCACACAAGACGCGAGGTCCCAAGATCGTGCACCTTGGGCCCATATCCGCCATCTCCGCTTTTGGGCGCGCGCTGTCGCCCGGTCATGGGGGCAAGGGCGTCGACGCGATGGTGACTGCGGCGAAGATCACATCCCGGGCGCTCGTGGAAGCAACGTATAGGCGCATTAGGCTGGTGCAGAGCAGTATGGGGTATGAAGTGCTGCCTATGCCAATCAAGCAAGGGATTGATGATGACGAGGTGCCTACTGTGAGCTGGACGAAGAAGGAAGCGCTGGATGCGATTGTGAGGGAGACGCGAGATCTGCTGCATGAATTCGAGGAGAGGGATGACGGTTTCGAGGACGATGGTGTGTTGGTGGAAGGAAGGGAGCCCATGTCGCCAAATATACGGCTGTCGACGTAGAAGGCAGACGATTTACTATCGACATCTTTCTGATTCATTCCTCAAGTACTCTATTCCCTGCACTTTCTATTTGTTTCGTCCTCTCATTGTGTACATCACCTGGACGCTGTATTTTTTTCTTTACTTGAAGCCTCAACGCCTCAAGCTCAAGGGCCCAAGCTCAAGTTCGGCGGGGTTATATCTGAGACGGCGGTGGTGTGGTTGGAAGCACCGTGACTGCGCACATAGCCTTCACTATGTAGTGTTTCCGATCTGTTATCTATGCTTTTACAATTATTTCTATTGCGATCCACGCATGGGGCTCAGGGGGCGTCTATGGATGGCGCTTTTACATATTTCGTCGCAGCCACAAGTCCTCTGGAAAGAACTATTGGTGTAACAAAGTAACATTGTGATCAGAATTTCTCCACAGTTTCTACCACTGATTGGGGCCTGGTGTAACAACACAATCAATCCTTCAGGTATCCCGTGAGTGTCCCATCAGGAACTATGTATGGTGACCTGCTGTTGGACACATTGTCGCATGACTTACTTTTTCCGAAGGAAAAGGGGCGACCAACACATTCTGAAGCGTGATTCCCGAGTCATAAAGGTCGCAACGTAAGTTAAAAACTGCCACCTGCCGTATCGGAGCGGCGAAGTGGACTGTAAACGCCAATCGAGGTCCGGCTTTGATTCAAAGACCTCCGGAGGGCAGGCGCCTTCTAGACCGGCAGGACCGTCGACAACGTGCGGCTTCAAGGGATAGTGACCACTGCATCCATCAACGCCGGAGCGCTATTCTCGAGGAGGGAAAGTACAGATCGCCACACGCCCGTTTGCGCATTTTCGATCTTCCAGCGCCACATTCGAGCTTGAATTATCCATTTCAGTATGCCATATGTGAAGGCGGGGCACGATACCTTGGGCAATAAAGTCTAGCGAAACCCGCCGCACGGCAAACATCCTTTTCT
Organism: Asterophora parasitica; assembly: GCA_018282005.1. Taxonomy (NCBI): domain Eukaryota; kingdom Fungi; phylum Basidiomycota; class Agaricomycetes; order Agaricales; family Lyophyllaceae; genus Asterophora; species Asterophora parasitica. Next base: position 69,521 of record JABCKV010000022.1, on the reverse strand, counting down.
GGAAGTGAGCAATCGCGAACTTGACTTCGAAATACGAGTCGTCTGTTGCAGAGTGCTCGACAGTAATCTCATCTGGGGGAATGGTTCCACGAAAAAGCATCGCGTGGTGTCGGAAAGGGGGGTGAACAAGGGAGCATTGCTAACTGGTGGAAAATGTGGTGGTCGGCAGCCACAAGGCACCCGTGGCGCGCATCAGCGATGGTGCTTTCTGTGAGAGGGCTGGCGTATAAAAGGAGGGAGGTGAGCAGGCCTGGAATCCCTTTTTCGTGGGCGGCAGCGGCGTCCCGAGTGCGATAAATGATTGCCCAGTACATGGCTGTATGTCCTGCGATTGACTTTCGCTGAAGAATTCGAGAGAAAGAGAGTCCATTCTCGGAGCAGGCCTTTGAGCAACTTTCGAGGACGCTGCTCCTGGAAGACGTCTCCGAATTGGGATACAGTTTGACGAGATTGACGATAACCCCAAGGACAGTCGATCGAACGTCCTCTATATGCATCGGGGCGAGCCACGATGCAAGTCAGCGATAATTGACAAGTCCCCTATTGTCAACTTTTGAGGAGCTACCAATGAACTTGGAAATAGGGGATAAGACAGTCTTCAACGTTGACGGTGCCACAAAGAGAGGCTCAATCTCGCTGCCAACAGAAACGTCCGGGCTATATGCATCGCTGTGTGCTTCGTACGACGGTGGACCGGGTGTGGCATCAGGTTGGTAGTCCATTGACATTCCTGGGTATCGGAAACAAATTGGCATACTAATGTAATAACAAACAATGTCAAATCAGAACCGACCAAATAATAGTATAGTCACAGTGGCGGGGAGAGCTTCATGTACCCCGGGCCAAGGTATATCAACCAAGGCTCAAATGATGTACACAGTGAGCATTAAACCAACGACTGCAGCCATGGCGCCGCGAAGCTGCAGACCATTGCCAAATGCGGGGCCAGCCCCGTTGAGGAGGGTTGTCTGGTTGGTAAACGAGATCGCAGGGGTCTCAGCTGTAGCATTCGCGCCGTACTTGTACGCGGTGATGTTGGCGGGACGGCTTGCCGAGTCACCGCATTTAATGGTGACGGACTTCACGAGAGCGTAGAAATGGCCCGCTGCGACGTAATCAGGGTCTTTCCAGTTGATCAAGCCTAAGCAGTGGAGGAAGTTGATGTGAGGGAAGAAAAAAAGGAACAGGAGTAGGGAACGTACCTCCTGACCACTCGACGGTGCCGGGGGGTGCGCCCGGGAGACCGGCGGGCCAGATTCTGTAGAATATTCGTTAGCTTCGATGTTGCAAGGGGATTGATAAAACGTAACATACGAAAGCTGGATCCGGGACGGGGTGTTGGGGTACCTGATGACACCAGACTTGTCGACGGCGTCAGCTGCGTTGATGGTGCGCACGACCTTGCCATCAATAGAGAAGGTCAAGGCATTGGGTTGCCAATCGATCTACAGAGCACGAAATGAGTATGAGCGTCAAGCCATGGATCAGCCTTGACGGCGAAAACTCACCGTGTAATCGTGGTAGTTAGCAAATGTGTCGGAAAGTCCTTTCTCTGTGTTGCCGTTATTGCCCACAGTAGCTAAACGGACAAGATGTTAGCGCAAATGGCGATGCAAAAAGCCCAACGTACGGATGTATCCTTGCCAGAAGTAATTTGTCTGCGCCTCGGAGGTAGCATCTCCAGGGAATTCCCAGTCAATCTCGTCTCTGATATCACTCATCGTGATGAAGGCGGTAACAACACCTCCCCAACGACCAGTCTTCACTAAAACATGACACAGGTCACAACTCGACATGCAGTCCGAGTATGAGTAACTTACGCGTCGCGGTGATGGTACCATAGTGCAGGTACCTCGTAGAGGATAAACGCGTGCCGCCGTTGGTCTCTGTGAGGAGCATTCCAAGCTCCCCTCCGGATGAGTTTGTGTTGATGATGTTGCCAGAGTTGACCACCCAGTCTACCTGACCATGTAAGCACCATTTCGATAATCGCCTTGCGGGAAAACGCACCGTATGCCGACGCATTGCCATCGAAGAAGGTGGCGTTGGAGAGGATGCGATTGTTGTTGGCGAAGGTATGCTGAAGGTCGGATTGGGTCAGTCCAGTCATGCCCAATGATCGAAGCACTCACCGTGGCGTCTTGGCAGACGGGGTTCGGCTTGCACGAGTCGAGGGTTTTCGATGCTAGCGGGTCACATCCACCCAAGCAGAACTACAAGGGCGGTATAAGGATCTTGAGTCGATGTACCCAAAACAGGTGACGCACCGAATCTTTGCCACAGAAACCGAATTCACCTGCAAAACCGCTCCAGCGTCAGTTACACTTCAAACTCAGCTGTACATATCAGGAAACGTACTGCAGCATGGGAAGGCAGAAGGACAAGGAGTAGTCGCGTTGCTGTTTCCACCAATTGCAGCCTTCAGTTTCCCAGCTCCCATCAAATATTCCTCGATACGCACCAGCTGGTGGCCTGAGCACTGCTGGCCAAGAGGGAAATGACGGAGAGCGCCACCGTAAGCGAGTAGCGCATATTAAATGACAGTGGGGGGGAGAGAGCGTGAAAGTGTGTTGTACGAGGGAGACTTTATAGTGACATACAGAATCTAAAATTCAGATCGTTGCAGCCTTGTATAACTTTGTTTGTTGCCAAGGGCCAAGGGCGCCATCACAAAAACCTTGTCGCTTGTGACGCGGTTCAACGTTCCGTCTCCGAGTCCTTGGCTCTTGGAATTCGAATGGAATGATTATCAACAGACGTACACGGTACAAATTATCATGGAGAGCTCTAATTATCAACATGCATAGCAATGTTATCCATTCAAGTACAAGCGTGGAGAGCCAGGCCCGAGAGATGAGGGGAAGAAAAGAAAGAGAACACCTGGAGGCTGCACCGCCCTGCCAGGCACGCTCGCCAAAACCTCCGATTTTGACATTTAAACGAAGAGCCCGTGGGGAGCGTTGGCCGTGTGGGTTGCTGCGGAGTAGCGAGGCCATGCGCAAGGGTTTTGGACCGAATTCGAGCTCCATCTGTACAGTGTGATCAGAGGCGGCGGTAATGAGAGAGTATAATCACTACAGTACCTAGAGCTAGCAGAGTTCGACCTCGACGGCGCGTGGCGCTGTTGGAATTCGGAAGAAGATGAGGGGTGTGGCGCGCGGAAATCCGGGTATTGAAAGCTACTATTGAAGCATCGTGGCTGGTGTTGATACGGAGAGGAGTGCGAGCCAGGTGTAGTTCCAAGCAAAGAAGATTGGCGAGCAAAAGTCGGATCGAAAGCACGAGTCGGAGCATTTGCGGCGAGGTGATGATAAGGAACGCCGGGAACCGAAGCAAAAAGATTGCCGTCGTGATTGTCCAACAACAACGCAGACTTTGAGCGAACAAATTGAGCCGCGATTTGGTGCCCTGCGTAGTACTGCCCTTGGAGAGTATCTCTAGCTTCCTGAGCAATAGCGGTGGATTCGTATTCGACGATGACAGACTTGATTTCGGTAGAAGGGGTTTCGACAGGGTTGAGTCTCTTAATGCGGCCAAAAGGATAGAGCAACGGGTGCATGTCTTGAGTCTGAGAGAAGAGAAGCGTAGGCAGGTTGGTAACAAGCAGGGTCGGCGTAGGAGTCAAGCTCGGGCTTAAAGACGCAAGTTCGTTCTCGCTAGCGCTGATTGAGGTTGAAGATGAATTCGCAGAACTTGAATCGGGAGTCTCTTGACGGACAATGTGCGAGAAGGAACCAGTCATCGAAGTCCGAGGGTCAAGAGGAAGCGCACGATCGCCGCCGTCAAGAAAGCCTGGGTGTTCGAAGGGGAAACCAATAGGCTGTCAAATAGAAAATACAGGAGGAAAATATACCTTGAGAACGCTGAACTACAGCCCATGATATGTCCAGACAATGCCCCCTGTTCGTGAACGTCAGCACCTTCGTCTTATCTAACGGTAAACGACGCACTTGATGTTGGTGCGCGTGAGGGAGATCATCGCCAGCTTCGCCTCGTCATGCGTAGACATGACGACAAATCCTCGACGGCGAGAAGAGTTGTCGACAGTAGCTAAGATTACACAGTGCGTGACTGTTCCGAATCGCGAAAAGATATTTGAGAAGTCCGCTCTGAGATATGCCACATTATCAGAAATGCGAGGAGAAGAGAGGAAAGAGGACACACTTTGTGACAGAGAAAGGTAAACCAAGCACGTACAGGTTTCGGCGGTCATCCGTTTGGCCGCGTTTCGGTCGAAGAGCGACAGGTGGGTTGGTGGGTGGCAGGTAGATCGATCTTACAACACTGGAAAAGGTGTGAGACTAGTCGCGCGTTGTTGAAGATATGGTAGCAAAATGCCATTGGATTACGACGCGGGACGAAGTGTAAGGGTATATGCGACGTATAAAGCCCCAGAATCAGTCAACGTACAGGTTTGTTCCTTGGATAGAGTATCCCGACATACACAAAGCTTTCCTGTGAGTAGAGACGAAGTGTTAGCCTTGGTATGATGAACAAGACGCAAAAACTCAACAAGGCAGAATCCTGGCTGAAAAAAGTGATTTCGAGGTGCCCGCCTTGGGCGTTTTCACAGAAACGAGAGCTCTGAACACCGCCTTTGGTGAAAATCATCAGATACTCAATCGAATCCACCATACAGCACGGCGCGACACATACCGATGAGCGTGTTGAACAACGCGACGACCTCATTGATAGCGACTAAAAGCATCACGCCAATCTTGAATACGCCGCAGCAGCCTAGTAGAGACGAAAAGACAAACCGCGCGCAGAGATGCTCTCGATCTGGATTGTATTGGTTGGAGTTCGCCAAGTTTTGAGATTCGCGAAGGCTTCATGGCCCTCGGGGCTCGTTGAAGGGGATGGGGAGGGCATGGTGACGATGTCTAAGTCTATTAAAGGATTTGAGGGTTCGCTGGGAGATAAGACAAGAAAAAAGAGCGGTATAGGGAGTGGAGAAAGCAAGAAAATAGGGATAGGTGGTGGTAGGAAAGCAAGAGAGGCGCCGAACTCCGATCCCGAATCCGGCGGCGACGCGTTGAATTTGAATTTCACGATCACGTTTTTCTGCCGCGCCCTTGACGTCGCGCAAGTTCTCCCGGATTGTAGCTTATGCTCTCCCAAGAAGCTTCTTGCACTATCCCAAGCGTCTAAAGCTTCGGAACGGCGGCGTGTAGCATTGCTCTCGAGTAAAACCCTGCGTCGCTCTCGAACTATCACTAGTGCTAGTGGCAAGCGTAGTATCCAAGGGCTAGGTCACCATCCGGCACTACGCCTCAGAATACTTGAAATAATGAAAGTGATGGACTCAGATCGAGGTACTTTGTGGCGCGACTCAAGTCGAAAGAAGTTGATCGGACTCAAATCAACATTTTTATGACCGACGACAACGAACTAACGGAACGGCGACGATTAGCGCGAAACCCGACTCTTCCGCCGACGCTGATATCCTTGACCCTAAAGGTTGAGGTTGATGGGGGAGCACCCAACGACAACGAGACCGTTCTACCTGCATGTGAGAATCGCAATTGAGAAAAAGAAAGGGAGCCGCTCACGAAGTTGTTGCCAGTGCAGCAAACGGTCTGTTGAGAGCTACGTCGAGAATGAGAATACTGGGGGATGACGTAGTTGTAGGCCTGAGTCTTACCAAGAGGTACCACCGATGCCAATGATATTGATGGGGCTGCAGGCGACTGTGCAAATGGTCAGTCTAAATATCGACAAGGCTACAGTGTGGTACTTACGGCCCACCTGGCCAGTGACAGGGCCAAGGACAATACCGAGGAGTCCAGTGATGAGGTTCACGGGGGCGCTGTTGGCCTATTATAAGAGAGAGCGTGAATATGGCGCGGAGCTAGCGATGGGGAAGAGGAGGTATCTCACCTCCTGGAGGGAGTTGCAGCACTGGACGGCGCCACCAGTGCACTGGTCAGCGCGAGGGAGGGCAACGGCCGACGCGCAGAGAGCAAAGAAGGCGAACAAAACGAAAGTGACGATGCGAGAGATCATTTTTGGAGTTGAGCAGTGGTGGGCTGGTGGGTTTGGTAGAAAGGACTGTGGTAGAACTGGGAGATTCTGAGGAAAATGAGCTCTGTCTAGTCGCCTTTTAAACGAGTCCTGGGTGCCCATTTCGATGTCTTGCCCACGAAGAAGGCGCATCGGCAGGATCACGGACATGGTGCTGGTAGGCTTCTACGTGTCATATGTTTTGCTTTACGAAGGTTTCTTGTGTGAAGGGGCCCGCTGTCAACTTGACCTACTGTCAGGGTCCCGCCCGCATAAGGTATCGTCAATGTGCATAGGATCCCAGTACTCACAAATATACCTCCACAAAACAGTTCTCGCAGGTCCTCGTGTGTAGGTTTGACCCATCGCCGGGAGTTTTCACGTTGCGCCACAGGAAATCTAGTAGGTCCTCATTTTCTCGCCGGCCGACTGGTTCGCCATCTCCACTGAGCCTAGAGCATCGGTTAAATTATTGGGGGTGTAGTGGGGGTATGCCAAACGCACACCAGAAGCAATCCGAAGCATCGGTCTCCCAGAAAAAAGTGGTGGCCGAGATTTAATCGTACGTTCAGGTTCTGGATCGCGAATTCCATTTTCGAGCCCGAATCTTTCAAATTTGCTCTCTAGTGCGTGGCGGCAATCGTCGCGCGGGTCACTGCCGGCCGTGGTAAGGCACGCGGCGCATTACTCGGCTCACATCACCCAGGAATATGGTCGGTGTGCACCGAGGGATTTACTCCGATCCCGCCAGCCTGGCAGTATTGCATGGTCCTCGAAATGCCACCCAGCGCGGGTATTGTCTTTACCACCACGGAGGTACGCAAAAGGTCAACAAAACGTCTTGTCTCACCACAGTTTGATGCCGCAGAGGCAATCTCAACCAGTTGAACCTTGAATTGCGGCCAGCGGCGATTGCGTGGTCTATCTTAGCCGCCAGAACGAAAGAAGTAACGCAGAGTCCAAACAGAGCCATCCGGAAAGAATGGACAGCCCGGAGAGGAGCCCAGAAGGACGATCAGCTATTTCATAACGTGCTAGAAATTCGGTGCAAGAGAAGAGAATTGGCGATGCAGATGATGTAAAACGAGTGGGTCAGGGATGGGGTGGAATCTGGGGTGGAATCGAATGCGCGATGAGGGTCGTTCGAGGCAGATCGAGGACTGGTGGCAAGGATTTGCGAATGTGAATTCGCATAATCCACGGAGAGCGAGGGTGCAAAGATTCGGTACGTTGATGAGCTCGAAGAAAGTACGGGCTACGGGGAAGATTGGCGCCACAGACGTTTCTTTCGTGTACTTACTGCGACACCATGCTGCCAGGTGGAGTCTCTCTGTCAAATTCACTCACGTCGCCGAGACCGTCGAAAGTCCAAACAGAACACCGGGAAAAATTATGAAGAGATGCCGCTGCGGACGGACACGAGTACGTATCCTCAGTGTTCTGGCAGCAAGCATATCTGGCAACGGCGTTCGCAAAGCTAGGACTGGCAGGCCCAAGGTAGGCCATCGAACTGTGCCATGCATGCGGACGTATGGACGGCGGCCGCACAGCCCTGCGCAAGTCCCATGTACACCTAGATATTCAGCTGACTCTAAATTCTGGTAGTTCAGTCAACAGCCGTAAAAATACAAAGAGCACGAATTCGACTCAATAAAGATACAAAGCAAGAACCCCATCCAGCCCAAAGTCGTCTCAGCTCCTAGCTCCTCTCTACCCACCGCTCATAAGCGTCCTCCTTCAAACTTGTCTTGTACGCCTCATCAACCGTCTCGCATAGGGTATCCAAAGCAGACAAAGCATCTATCAGTGCCGTCAGGGAGGACAGATTGTCTGCAAATCCACAGATCCATCAGGAGGTAGCGTAAGCAATGAAGATATGGGATACGCACCGTACATCTGTATCCGGACTTGGATGGTATTTTCGGAGGGGTGAGGAGCACTATGGAAATAAAATCGCGTCAATATCAGTCAGGCCACGGGGTTCCAACCAAAACTACGTCGCCACCGCCATTCTCGAGGATCACATTCGAATTCACATATCACAGTCACAGGGGACGCACGACAGACAAGCTGCCCCCAAATGTGCATGTCGCCGGGATGTGATGCGGCGAAATCCGAGAACGGACGAAGCGGTAGTCCAAGGATATCGCAAAATGAGGTTACGCCGATATGAGAAGTAGTCAACAGCGATAGCCGCAAATAGGGTCGCCATTCCAATTGCCGTACGGAGGGAAAGAAAAAAGCGGGACATGGAAGGTGGGCAGACCATTCACCTGTAGCCACAGAATTCGACCTTCGGACTGCATGAGAAGGAATGAGTTACAGAGTATGTCGAGTGGTAAGGCTGGCGCACTTCTTCATGAGCATCCACCGTAACGCATTTCCGATGGTATGGGACTCGTCGTAAATCTGGTAGGTCGCAGCCGATAGGTCAGGCTCCGATCCTTTCATCTATGAGTACGGCAACAAAAGTTTCCGGTCAGCTGTTGGGAAATTTGCTTTGTAGAGCAACTCACAAGGGATATCTTTTTTATTGCCTCCGCCATTGTGTCGAGACGTGCAAGAGAGGATAACGAGCTGCACGGCGTAGTGGTGAATCGCGATATTTTTTGGGTTGGTTCACGTGATGGCGGATGGTGCTAGTAAATACAGAAAAACAACGCGTCGCGCCAGAACAGCTCAGAAGAGAACAATTGCAAGGCGTCGAAGACTACAATGAATCTTTGTGCATTTATGCTCAATGCATCATCTTGAACTCGTGAACGTTCGTTCCTGAGTGTCCTTCATCTTTGCCGAGAAAGGTGAGGGACAATGTACAATCGGTGTACAAACACGGAGCAAACAACGTCTGTCCCTTTGTTTTTGCACAATGGCCAGGAGACGAGCATGCAGCTCAGAACGTCGTTCAATGGAGTGAATCAGGAAAGACTCGACTAACTTTCTCCAGGGGTACTCCTTTGGGATGTATAAAGCAAGAGCGGCTACCCGGCTCTTTCTTCAGCAAAGTTCCCTCCCTCTCACCTTGCTCCGCTCACGACTTCCTTTCTCTTCCCTTTCACTCGTCTTTTTCCTATACGACTTATAAGGCAGGCCTTTGATAACCCAGGTGGTCATTAATTCCCTCCAACAATCCGCGAAGCCTCCCAACGCCTTTACTTCCCAACGACAATCACTTCCAATGGGTGCCTTTACCACTGAACGTCCCACTCTGCCACCTCTTGCCTCTCTCGGCCTTCCCAACCCATCAACGGGAACGACCAATGACTCTCATGACTTCTCCTACGATAACACAGTATGTCTATTTGTCGTCTATGTGTTCGACCCCAGCTCACGACGGTATTGTAGTCATGCCCCCGTTTGCATATTCCTAATTGGCGTCGTGCGCGCCAGATGTCGAGCTCGTCCTCCATTACGTCACGCTCTACTTCTCCGACACTCTTTGACGACGCCTCGAGCAGTCGCTCCTCAACACCCCCGACAGACACGGAATTCACCCCGAGCACACCAGTGCTTTCCATCACCCCCCTCTCCCCACCCCACAACCCCTGCCACAGCAGCGCACCCATGGCCCCCTTCCGATTCCGCCTCGAACCCTGCACTCTCGATGAAGCTCAGGCCATCGTTCTCATCCCTCCCCCAAGCGCATCCTTTGTCCCCAGCACGATTACCTCCTGCCCTGCGCCGCAGCAAAAGCAACAAGCGCTCCTCCTCCTGGGGCCTTCGATGCAATACTTTCGTAACCCCCAGCGGCAGCTCGCCAAAGGTGCGCGCATGCACCCCTACCGCATCGCGCCCAGCCAGCGCAAGGACGCCCCGTTGAGTCGTCGATCATCAGGATCGCCGACATCTGTGCCACCGCCTGTTTAAGCCTCTCAACGCCACATCTTTTTCCCACTCTCATCGCTACAATATACGATGGACCCACACATGACACACGAACGATAGAATCGAGTAACATATTTGTATTTGTGACAGTACCTCTTGTATCAATTTACAGGTGGGGCAGGAAGGGCCAGCGAAGGGTTGGCATGTTTTTTTACTCTCACCGACTACATAATCTAGCGGTTAATGACACTTGTATTCTTCTACCACCACAAATGGCGTTGCATTGATTTCTCCTCTGTAGTTTGCAATGGGACCTGGCCAGACTGTGAATGTTCAAAGGAGCAGAGGAAATTGACAGTACTCGCTGGTGTTTCCCTGCACACAAGCGCAACATGAACTTGACAACCTCCGCGCTTATGCCGTTGCATGAGGGATGCAAGACGCAAAGAGGCGAATCGTTGAATAAAACCGTAGAGCGGGACTACAAAGATCCGTGGCTGAGTAGTACGTGCAACGTCGTGACTATCATGGTAACGCGAATGTATACCGAATGTGTACCGACACCAGATCCAATCCTAAACGTGTGTCACCGTTGGAAAGGTGTCCATAAGAGCTGTATCCGAGGTGGGATGGGGCTTTAATTATTTCACGATCTCGTCCACTTTAGAACGATTTATGCAGAATCCCTGGAGAGATCGATGAGAGCTTTGGAGAGGTGCGAAACCGTCTAAACTTACCGGTGTTACCCACTCCTTACACCCGCAACACACACCAGCCCAGTCGTAACTTCCCAGCTTCGCATTGCATTTTGTGTTCGGGCAAACGATCTTGCCTGCCATCTGGCCTGAATTTAGGAAAGGGTCCATCCACTTCATCTGGGCAAGGTCATTCAGCTGTGATTCTGAGCGAAGCGCAGTATCTGGCTTACGGGTTCTACGAAATAGCCCGAGCACTTGGGATTGGCCAGTATAGGAGCACTGGGAGCCGGGGCAATGTAGGAAGACACATTGCCAGTTCCCGTGCCATGAGGGGTAGCGAGCGGGGTGCGCAATGCAGCCAGCTTCGGGTTCGAATAGAGCTCTGCCGCCAAGTCCGTTGGGCTGATGAAGGTCGTGGGTAGTGCTTTTTCCGTCGTATATGTCGACGATTGGCTATTGTCCGATTGTCGGACGTTGGAGTCAATGGGAGATTCCTTGACCTCCGTTACAGGCGTGAAAACTGCGTCTGACAGTCGTCGTCCAATCACTCGGGCCGTCTCGTGCGACATTCCCAAAGGGCTTTCTACCAGGCCTGGTTCTAGCGACTCCTCATCGTCGCTTTCAAGTGCCGAGGTCGAATGCGATGTGTGGGCTTCTCGCGGGAACCCAGGTAATCTTCGTAGAGCAGATTTCTCTCCTGAAGATTGGCGGCGGACGGGAGAAAGAGGGCCTGCTTCGTTGGCTGAGACATTCGAGCCCGGACCGAGTGTGGACATGGTGAGATCCCCGAACCCTAGCAGGGAGGGGCGACGGGGGCGTGCATCGGTAGTCTCGGTGATCGTTCCAGAATCTGCTGGACGTGATTGATTCGTCGAGGGATGTGATGAACGTGCAGACGCAGACGTTCGTCTGGATTCAGCAGGTGTCCTCACGATGGGTGTTGCGGGACCCAGTTGACCATGATCGAGCATGTGTTCTCTCGTGGCCAACTCGTGCCTGGAAAAAATGAGTATACGGGCGCGGATAAAATGAAGAATGACGCTGACCGGCACATCTTACATCGTATCCGCCTGCGCGGGTGTCCTGGGGTATTGGGAGTCGAATCTGTAGGTGTATGGGGATACTTCGCGAACATGTCAGTCTTGGGTGGAGAGCCATCGCCATCTGCGATTACCAGATGTAAGTGATTGGCCGACTATCAGCCAATCGCTAAAGCACTCACTCATGACCTCATCCAAAGCTCGTTCCATGTAAAACATACGCGTCGTCTTGTCCCTTTGTGAAATTTTGTAATGCGCCTGGTGGAATATTTCTAGCTGGCGAAGGAAGCCTTGATTAGGCCTTGAGGAACGGTCAGATCGGAGAGGGACAAGCTTGTGTTGTGAACGCACTCGATATTCGGCCGGACGTTCCTGATCATCTCAAGAGCAGCTGCTGTGTCCAGTTTTTGGCTGTACATGAGATATGCCGCGACTACAGTTGCACTGCGACCTGAACGGTAGTTTTTAGTCTTTCGGAGAACAAGGTAGAACGTATTTCACGCACTGATTCCGGCATGACAGTGTACCAGCACGCCCCGCCCCTTGTCCAACTCTGCTTGTATGAAGTGGATTGACGGGAGCAGATGTCGAAGTATGTCTGCATCCTCAGTGTCATCGAGAAGAACTTGGTGTCGAATGAAAGTCTATTGTAACAAACATGCTTCAGGTTCTGTCGGTTCTCGCCAAATTTTCTGCACCTTGCCAAGAATTACGCACCTCCTTTATAGTCAATCTACCCCGCATTGCCGATAGGATGCTGTATATTCCATGGGATTTGAGTTTGTCCACATCAAGAGCACTGGCCAGGTCTCCTATCCACAATCCTCGAGTCACTTCGTCCATCGACATGGCCGTTCAGATTGAAATCGATATCTCTGTTGAAATATGTGCCGCGGGTGCGCGAGGCTGGAAAAGAATTGAAATCGTGGCTTCGTAGAATCTCGCGCGGGCGATGCGGTATTGACACAACTTGAAGAGTAACAGACCTCTGAGATACACAATGTCAGAGTTATCGAGCAACAGAGTGTGTTTTTTGAGCCGAGCCGTGAAATTCTTGACCCATGGTGACGTCGCCAAACATAAAAAAATAGCCGATCAACAGTAGCGATCATATCAGCGTCCTCTTGGAAGCCGGATGGATGGATGGATGAAGTTGATACAGCGAAGTGCTCGCTTTATATGGAAAGTAAGTTACGGAAAGTAAGTGAAATCCTGTCGTATTTCAGTCCAAGAAAACTTTATTTTTTTGTCGCCAATCAACTACTTTTGTAGTATCTATGCCTCTGTGTAGGATTTGCCTGCGGTGGCGTAGTCGAACTGTCGATCTACCCAGTGGCGATGCTGGTCGGTAGCATTAGTGCCCTTTGCACGTTCTAAGAAGTGAAATGTATACATACCGCTTGAGCCCGGCGGAGTCACCATTGAAGATGTTCTGATCACCAGGGACGGGTCCAGAATCGGCGTACTGCCAGAAGGTGGTGTAACTAGAGTCGCCATAAAATCAGTCCGCGATTGATAATTATTAGTCACTCACCCCCAGCCAGCAGGAAGTTCACCGATGGAAGAAGCATAGCGGGCAATCCAAAGAGGGCTCGTTGTGGCGAAACCACTGTTGTTGCCTGTGCAGGTCTTCCACCAATCAGTGGTAGTATAGATGACTGAGAAACGGTTAGGCGCGAATGATAGGTCAATCAGAAAGTAAAAACCTGGGTAGCGGCCAGTCTTCGAGAAGTAAGTATTGGAGAAGTCGCGGATCCAAGCAACCATGGAAGCGGCGCTCAGGCCGTAACAAGTCGCGCCATAAGGGTTGTCTGGACGGCGACGGATTAGCTCTTAGCCATCAGGAAGCCTGCAACAAAGGGCTTACATTCAATATCAAGTGCTCCAGGAAGTGTCCTGCCTTTTGTGCAAGAGGTTAGAAAATTGGAAGAGCACGATAACGGTTCAACAACTAGGATTTACCATCGTTAGACCAGCCGCCTACAAAAGTAGGTGAGTTGAGGTCAGTGTTTCTTCTCTATGATCTACACACCTCCATGGGCCAGGAAGTAGTTGGCCTGCACAGCACCAGACGAAACGTCGGGACGCGCAAAGTGGTATCCACCGCGGATAATGTTGTTGTTCGTCGCGCCGATGTATTGGTTGGAGAACTCGGAGCTCAGGTATCCTGCCAGCCCAAATTTAAGACGTCGAACACCGAGATTGATGGAGGACGAGTCATACCTGTGCCCTCGGTAGCCTTGATGTAGGCGAATTCAATGCCGTTGGCTTTGACGTTCGCCCAGTTGATGCCGGGTTGCCAGCTAGAGACGTCGATACCCTTGGGAGCGGCGCGCTTTTGCAACTCGCCGAGTTCTGCGTTTGCGATCGCGGCAAGGGTAAGAGTGACGACAGAGAGCAGCTTCATCGTGAAAGACACGAGAAAGTCTGAAGTCCAAACGGAATGCGCGACGCGTTTTATACCACAGGTTGTGACCCGTGTATGGGGAAAGGTGATAGCATCCGCCATTAACCATATGGATAGCGCGACCCCAGATGATCATAATTGACAGTAGACAAGGCAGATTGCGAAAGGTGAAGAACGTTTCCATCGCGTTTGACAAGTCGAGCTGTGGTTGTCTTCTTCCTTTTGGTTAGGGAGGTGTCCGTAAATGACGAGTGGTGCTGATTGACAGTTTATTATGATGCAATTGAACATGAAAGAAGCGGCGTCAAGACTATTCGGCGAGATGAAGGGTGGACGGATTTGGCGATTTTTATCATCCCACGCATGCGACAGGGTCATGCGCCGCAGCTGCTCTCCAAGGAAATGTAAGGCCTCCGCCGGCCCCGACCAGAAGTAATAGCCGACGAGGAGCATTTCTACTTAAACTTCGAAGTTGAAGTGCGATATCACGTCCCCGAAAATACAATGATTCGTGTGGGTTCGAATAAGCTTCGGAATTATCATCGTGAGCACATTGAAAATCGCCATTTCAGGAGAAAATCCAGCGTGTCCAGGTAGCAAGCATATGACGGTTGACAGCGGCCAGGCAGCTAAAGAATATATACCATGGCTTGTGGGCGAGCGCAGAGACAGTACGCCTGATCTAGTACGTTCCTTCGGGCGAGCAAACTACGCCCTGTTAGGAAGTGCCACGATAAGACCTCGCCTATGGTCATAATGACTCTCTGAAGCCTGAATGAGCATAGAAGGTGCACGCGCTGCGCTCGAGGTAACGCATGTTCGGGTGATATCTATCCCAGGGGCATATCTGACAGGCTCACCACAAGGCCGTATTGCAAGACTGGAGCCGCATCAGTCCGAAATACTAGGTATGCCGCGGGTCGATTTCTAGAGTCCGCCACACGTTGTGGGCCATGAGGATTGAAAAGGCCCCGGGCTCAAAGTCGCGCATCTAGCTGGAGATCTAGACGTGAATTGAGAGTGTTAGCAGGTATCCCGCCGCCATTCGATAGGCAGATCATGATGAAAGAACCCTCGAAGACATCGTATTGCTTCTAGACCTTCCGTCCAACTCGCGAATGCGAACAGGATTCCATCAGAACCATCCATGCTCTCAGCGGCGGAGATACGTCCTGATGGACATTGGAGTCCGCGCTGGGCTTGTCAATATTAGGGGCGACGCGGGCAAGAGAAGTCAAATATTTCAATTTGGAAGAAGCAGAAAGCGTCCTACTATGAGTTGCATAAGTCTGTTGTTGACATTGTATCATACGTACTTATGTCATGGTAGCCTAGATCGACGCCTACCGGAGCCGAAACTCCTCATCCATCCGTTGAGCATACACCGCCGCCTTCATCTTCATCCGTTGCAGCTTTACCTGCGTCCTGGCGTCAAGCTTGGCTATTTTCACGGCGGTCGCTGTCTCCATCTTCTGGATCTTCAGGTCGAGGATCTTCTGCGCGGTCTCTTCCTCGTTGATTGCCATCTCGAAAAATCGTTCGTCGTACCAATCGGTGGAGGTGTCGGAATTTGCGTCGAAGTTGTCGTCATCGGTATCGAGAAGGATGTCCGTGTTGAAACCGGTTGAAGCGTTACGCAGCCCAGCCCAAGCTGCCCAACCGGAGCGGCATTCGGGCGCTGGGAAATAAGGCCTTTCATTGTAAAATACCATGGAAAATCAGCCTTGATAAAAGCTAGGGAGGGGGGTTAGTTTTGAAAGACACTCGAGTAAAAATAGTACGCACCCCACTTCTTCATGAAAGCATTGTCCAACGTTGTATCAATTTGATCCTCCCCCGTGATCCCCGCACCTGCAGTGCCCAACTCTGCTGTGTATTGCGGCGTGGATCTAACCAGCCCGGATTGGATGTCATGATTAAGCAAAAGAAAGTTGAAAAAATAGCGAAGAAAATATGGGCGCACGTACGAGTCAAAGTCGATTCTTTATCTTCCGGGTCCAGAGAGCCTTCTGCTTCGGCATTTTGACCTCCAAAAATGCGGACTTGTCCTTCTCATGGTTCGAGAAAATGATCGTGGCGACGGCATAGGGGAGGACAGTCTTGTATTCCCCCTTTGCTCGACATGTATCCTGGCCTGGGGATGGGAATAGATATCGCCTGATCTCCGGGTTATTTGTGGATGGCCGTGAGTAACGCCCAGGTCAGGGCAACATCCTCTTTCCAGCTATGTAGAAAGATTAGCAACTTGGAGAGAGGGTGACACACGTGCTACTCACTCAACGTCAGGGCTCTCAAACTCACAGGCTCCGAGGTGGACGGCATGGGAGGCGGAGGGAGAGTATGGGTCAACGGTGTTGAAGGGAGACATATACACAGCGGGATGAGGACAAGAGAGCATGGATGAACAGTCCCACAGATGAATGAAGGAAACGATGAATGCAGTGCGATTCTCATCAAACGTAGTCCATTAGTACCAGGCTAGCACGGAAAATCTGAGACGCCGCACTCTCCTGCAAACTCCATGTCTTTTACTTCCATCACATCATTCAGCGATCCAAGTAGATTGGGATATCGTGGTACTCGACCTCGGGTGCTACTTATACAGTTAGGTATGTACACTACTCATTCCATAATGCATTCAAAGCAAAAAAGCAGCCACAATGTCCATGATCTTCGACGGAGTGGTCGTAGCAATAATACGTTAGAAAGCTGACCTATAAAAACACAAGAAAGACAACGAATGAATGAAATCGAAATCAAAAGGAGGCGTGGCCTTTTGCGACGCGTCCCGTGACGGGGAAATGCAATAGCACCGACGGAGGGAATCAACCCAAAGAGAGAGAGATGAAAGCAGCAGCGCGCTCCTAGGTCCTGGACAGCTTGCTTTTCTCGAACTTGACGGGGTTGATCACGATGGTGTCCTTGACGCCTACGACGCCCGTGGGCGGCGTGTTTATGGTGGCGGTCGACACGAGAAGGGTGACTGCGGACTTGGGAACGGGGACAGGGGGCTTTGGCGGTGGTTGACCGGACATGGAAAAGGCAGACGGGGACCACGAATTGCGGTTCATGCTCTTCTGCTTGCGGATGCTAAGCTTGCCGGCGGCGCGGACGGCAGCGTGGCCATCTGAGCAGTGGGAGGCCTGTGCGGAGGAGAGGATACCAAGGACGCTAGTATTATCAGCGCTCGAGGGTGGGCATTGCGAGGACAACGGGGGGTTGGAGCTATTGGAATTGGAATTGGAGGATTCGGAGATGGGAGAGAAGGCAAAGGAAGTGACAGAGCAAGCGGGGGAGCAGGCGGGAGAGAGGTAATCGGAAGAGCCAGAGGACGATTCGGGGGTACGGGAGTATGGAGCTGTAGGCCAAATGAGGGAGGGTTCTTCAGTCGAAGATATGCGGTGTGCTGGGGGAAGCGTGAGGGGGAAGGCAGTCATAAAATCGTCGGGGTGTCGTGGAGTCGAAGAGGCGAGGTTTACTCGGTCACTCTGAGTGGCTTCGAGGTCCTTGAGACGCTGTGTCCATACTCGGAGATTTGACACGCATTGGTCGGCAAAAGGCTTCATTTCTGTAGAAGGGAGGTAAGTTGGCGAAATGATAGTTTGATCTGGGTTTACCCAACCCACCTGGTATAGCCTGGATGGTAAGGTCTAACAGAGGCTTCGCAAAGTGGGTGATGAAAAAGACTTGGGACTTCGCTTCATTGATGGGAGAGTCGTTTGACTGCACGGTCGTTGGAAGGTGGAGGAACTTCTCGTAAAGAGCTTGGGATGACCATTCCTCCATCAAGGCCGCAGCCCAGTGTTTGGAAACGGCGTACGGTCGACTCTGTGCAGTTGGGTAAGTGTGTAATTCACAACTAGCAGTGTCTGGGGCTTACTGGATTGCTGATATCGGCGCACTTCATTATGGCTTGACTGACGACGACTTGTCGATGACATACTGGAGCAGCATCTCCCTCAATGGCCGCTCGGAAGGTTTTCATGAACAGCTCATGTACGGTCATGTCGGTCGCCAGGACCGTCTCCAGAAGCAGTTTACGTACATGAAGTCCCGTAGTTGGATGGTCAAGCACAACACCCATGTCATGGAAGCGCATCACTCGTAGCAGCAGCTGGCAGTGCATCTGCTCAAGAGCAGACTTTCCATCGTAGACCTCCGAAAGCGGAGTACCCGCATTTTTCTGAACAAAAGTCATCAGAAGCAAGCTACGTTGACATATGGAATGGACATACCATGAATAAGTTGGAGAATCCGGGATGACCAGCATCGTGGCCAATGGCGGCAATATAGATAACGAACAGCTCGTGAAGCCCTAGGCTGGTCACAAGCGGCCCGCTATCGAACGTCCTCTCAGATTTCCACATGCGTCCAGGCTCTAGAAGTATCGATAGCGGCGGAACCATTCGTGCGGCCCGCAAGTATATGTATGACGCCTGGAGTACATCGAGGGCGTGCTCGAAATTGTGGTACGAATTTTCAAGTCTGTAAATTCGGCGTAGGTGTTGGACGAATGGTGATACTTGCTCTAGAGAATGGTGTGAGTTGGGTTTTTCGGAAACGACTCTCTGAGGAGGACGCACTCATTGAGACACCAATAGCTTCCTCCATCCCTTCGATACGGTAGAGAGCTTCGAACAAAATCAGCGTACATGCAAGCAACTCTTCTTCCGGAAGCTTGTGCGGCTCAAAATGCCACCGCTCGAGTGATCGGATGAGTCGGTGTCTAGTATCTAGAGTCAACTCGGGGGAAGAACTGGGTGGTCTCATTAGCTCTCTATCAAAGAGAACAGAAAATAAACATACAACTCTGAGCCAAGCTCGTTCACAGTTTGGAGGGTCGAGGTGTACATGTCGCCAAGCAGCTCAGCGAACTTGGTCCTGGGATACGTTCACCGCCTGTTCTTTGTAGAAGAGAATACCACGTACTTGAGCTCGTCCGTACCGCCTATCCATCCCTGCCCATGCCCCGCATTCTCCATCGCCAGATGCAGCCCGCCGACATCTGCACTTCGTCGTCGCCAGTGCTGCCTTGGATTGCCTCCAGGAAGGTTCTTCACCCCGACGCACATGGCTAGTCTGAGTTAGGCAGCGTCAAGGTCGTCGAATTTTGGTCGTTGTGTATGGTTAATGTACAGTGGAATAGGCAGAGACTGGGCAGAGAGAGATAAATTGGCAAGGGAAGAGATAGAGGTTTCTCGGTCGCGTGGCAACTGCCAAGGGCTCTCGTGGCCGCCGCGTGGGTTTTGTATTTTGTACGATCAGAATATGCCGGGACCCCTGATAGTTGCTGGACCTCCGACCATTGCTTCCAATGCACCGGTTTCCAAGCTTCCCCGGGTCTTGCTTTCAGACCACCAAAAAGGACCAAGGACCATTAAAGCGACCAAGGAACGTCTCCGACCTTGCACTGTCTTCCCGTTCAGCCTTTGGATTGTGTTCCCCCAAGTTTTGACTGACTGGCGGTATCTTACCGCAGTCTTCCCCAGGCCTAGGTGTGCGTGGTGCACGGGGTCCTTTCAGGTCCACTTCTCAAAATCGATCCGGCTGCGTCCACACCACCTTTTGCAGATCGTTCGGAGCGTGCGTTGCAATGCGGTCAGTGCGGTTGAATCCTATATATGTCTGCTCAAGATCGCACAATGACGGCCATAGTGAGCGCCGCATCATGAGCATCTACTTACCTCCAAGTTATGTAGCTATCTCGTCAACATCCCTGCAGCGTCCATGCGATAGTGATCGATACCACATTTCATTTTCTTCAAAGGTTTACCCGAACCAACCCCGGCCCTAGCTCCGCACAACGCGAAGTTTATTTAATTTTAGCTTGAACGTGCTTTCTCTAAAAACAGATTTGACAAGCACGCGAGCGGCGAGATCCGGCAGCGTACATGAAGACATGAAGAATTAACGGAAACAATATCGTACGTAGCTGGTTCCTTCCCGCGGCGTCCGATGGCGCAGGATGGCGCATCAGTCTGGGCGGTTACTGGGCCGTAAGGCGCCATCAACCACCGACCGGTCGATTATCTTACAAAAGTATGCGGAGTAGCAGGAGCATGCTCAGCTCCGTATCTGAAAAAGTACAAGACCTACGAAATCGTAAGATGACGAACTTGATATTTATTGAGAAGTGATCTTCAACTTGGCAATGTATGCCGACGCTACTTTTTCAACTTGACGTTACAACAGTAGTGGCAACAAGCCCAATTACAACAGTGAACGTAACCACCCTTTCTTGACCGGCGCGTCCCACAAATTCCAAATGAGGCCCCTCTCCGGACCCAAGCCACGCTTCGCCACCTCCTCATACGCTTTCTTTACCGCCGCGCCACCATACACGCGATCGATCTTCACCCAGCCCACACAATCCACCAGCAATTCCTTCCACGCCGTGTTCTGTCTCTCGAAAATCTCATTGACCGACAGTTGATGCTTACGCACATTGAGCCACTCCGGCATGAAGAAATTCTCAAACGTCGGCCAGAACTGGGACGTCGGGTGCGCGTCGGAATTAGCCGAGGCGTCAAAGGTGTTGGTGCCCCAGTCAATGGAATCAACACCGTCGGACGCGGGAGACAGGTTCGTGAGTCCAAGTATGGTACAAGCGGCAAGGGTGGCGGAGTATGGAGACGCAAAGTGCGCCAGAATACGCTCGTTCAGTGAGGCGTTCGACGCCACATCGACATAGATCCATCGCTCATCTTTACCACTGTGGCTGAACGCACTTCCCGAGGTAAACGAGCTGTACTCTAGGATTTCGTCATAGTGTCCCAGCCCTCGCGTGAACTCCAGATTGCCTTTGGAAGTGAGACCAACGATCTTCGTGTCGCTGTTGAGTTCACCGCGTGCAATGCGTTTCTTGATCAGGTATGCGAGGCAGAAGGCGGTTTTGGAGGAGGCGGAGGAGATGAGGATGGTAGATGCGCCCCCACGGTAGTTGGAGGAAAACAACCAGTCTTCACACCAATATGATGTCCAGAACAGGGGGCGGTAGAGCATGGTAAGATCTTCAACGGCCGGGTCAGAGGAGTATTGCGGGTCGGCGGCACAGCGAAGGATTTGGTTGTATGGGCGGCGGTCTGAGAAATCGTCAGTGCGGACGATTGTGCAACGAAGAAAAACATCATACCGGCAGGTAAATGGGGTCGAGGCACGTAGAATGCGTGTTTGTTCACGTCCGCGGGAGACACAGGAAGCAGCAGATAGCGCGTTGGGGCAAAGTAACCGTAGACTCGTTCCCCTTCGTTGATCTTCGGGTGGGTAGACTTCTCAACTGTCCCAAATCCCCAGACAGGAAATAGTCCATGCGATTTGGAAGAGACTTCCCCTGCTTCCGGCGCGTAGTTGAAATCAAAGTACCTGGTGGACTGAGGTCAGGGGCGGCACCTTGGAATAGCTTTCAGCTGTGCTTACCGGAAGTGAGGGTGTTCACCCAGCGCCTGGTACGTGATGTTGTTGGCTGAAAACCCGAACCTATCGACCTGTATGAGGACATGATTGGGCGGCAAATGTGTTGGCTTCTGCGAGCTGGCAAGGATGGGCTGGTGGGGGTCCTGCCCTGACGACGCACGAGGAACGCAAAGAGTGAGATTCCCGTCGGACATCTTGAAAACTGGTCGGCGCAATGAAAGATGGGGGGAAAGAGTGCACCGCCATCTCTCCAGTCGCTCTCTGTTATAACCTGGCCGTATTCCGGTAGCAGAAGCTGACATTCTGGGGGGCCAGTCACGTCACATCCGGCATTCATGGCCCGAGCTCCGAGCCAGTTGGGTGCACCGTTTTTGCAGGAAGATACATCGATAGGAGAAGCTAGAATTTGAACCGTGTACCTAGAGAATATCGGCCTCAAAATTGACGGAGGGTTGCAGAACTTGCAAGAGAAAAAGGAGTGTGCTCAGTGCTTGAACTTGCGTAAGCTGTTATGGTGACGGTAGCTAAGCACACCCAAAGCACACCTGATTGGCACACTTGCACACTTTTCTCTTTCTACCAGGGATAACTGTGCGATCCATTCCGTAGAATGAATGATAACTTTCCTCCGTGCTCGATGTAAGAAAGAGCGTTGTGTGCAGAGCTTGATCGATGTTCGCCTCAATCGCTTGCGTCGTGCGTGACCGTGTGAAGTTGGTGTAGTGCGCTGTGGCCGTTTGGCAATGCGACCAGTTTGGCACTGGCACTCGTCTTGAGGAGGCCTCGCTCAAGGCCATGGCGTCCTCTTCAGACGGTGTACCCGTATTACCCCATATGCCTGACTTTTCTGCCCACAGCACTCCTTTCTCATCCGCGGGCGACATGAAATTTCATCTACAAAACCTCCTTGACAACAAGGAAAAGCAGCTTCAGCAGGCGGCCACTCTTGGGCAGCGGGTACTAGCTCAGCGGGTCGAGCTCGAAGAGCGTATAAAGCAGCTTCAAGAACTGGAGGCGGAGAAGTCAGAGGACGACGACATCGACGACCAAGCGCGCGAGCGATATGCTGAACTAGCGGACACTTTGGTCGCGTGGGACAGCGAGAATGTTCAGCTATCTAGTGCAGTAGGCAACTCAAAGGTATGTGGCCACTCTTGTATGATGTCTGAGCCTTTATTCTGATATCTGTTTTGCAAAAGCTTCTACCAAATGGCAAAGCACCTTCGCCCTCAATCGCCTTTGCAGAATTACCCCGTGAGGAGCGTGAGCGATCCAAGCCATCGGCTGGCACTTCAGCTGCACAATCACGACGCGCAAAAAATGCGGCCCATCGAGCAGACGACGTCGGTGTGTATTGAGTCAGTATACATAATCGAACCCGTAATTGATGAACCGCTTCCTATCCAGAATTCGCTTTCGAAATTGGTAGTGGGCTTCTTACCGAGGTTCGCCGTCTCCAGAGCTTGCTTGGTGAGCGCGACAAGGCCATACAGGACATGAAGGAGGAGAAAGACGATCTGGACAAGTCGGTCGAAGCTCTCCGCACTGCGCTCAGGCAACAAGAACAAAGCTCAGGTATGCCTTTCATTTCCGAGCCCTCGAATACCACCCTTATGCTGTCACTGCAGACAAGTACAAGGAAGAGAATTGGAATCTTGAAGTTACACTTCAAGAGCTCCGTACCCAGCTCGGCGACTCACAAGCCACAACCCAGAGGCTGGAAGGCGAACACAAGCGCCTCACCAAGCTCCTTGCGACTTCCCGTGATGCGGGCGACCAACACAAGAATGAGTCCGAACGCCTTGGCAACCTCGTCGAGGAGATGAAGGCCAAACACGAGACCGACATCGCTCAGGCGCGTAAACACGCCGCCGGCCTGGCACGCGATAAGTCCGATCTACAGCAAGCTGTCGACTCGCTTAAAAACGAGGCTGCCAAGGCTGGCCGCCGCTTCCCCCGCTTCGGCTCTCCACTCACACCCAATGGAGCTGTGGGCAGTGACTTCCTGCTCACTCCGGCTGGCGACGATGCCGACACGGATGTGTTCACCGGCGGCGCGTCGACCCGGGGCCGCAAGCTTGACTCCAGCGCGATCTTCGGTCCGGATGACTTTGCCGACTTTGCGGACTCGCCAGAGGCTTCACCTGTACGCGCGCCGTTCTTGGCTGCGAATCACCCCAACAACGAGATCGAGGCGCTCCAGCAGAGACTCGCACACGCGCAGAGGCAAGTCAACACCCTCAAGGGCACGCTACAGCGGGAGAAGCAGTTGCGCATGGAGTACAGGTCTAAGCTCGAAGCCACTTCTGAAGAACACGTGGTTGCTGCTGAGATCGACGAGGACGATAATGAAGAGGTATACGAGGACGACGAGGCCGCTCTGGCAAGCAAGAAAAAGAGCAAGCCCCGTACCATCACTCCTTTCAAGGTCGGCGGACGTGGCCGCGGTCGTGGGAGAGGTGGCATCACCCTTATTCAGAGACTTGGCATGGCTGCAGCGAGCCCAGCATCAGAATACAACGACGATGATGGCCCACACCACCTCGACGATACACCCCCGCCTGTCCCACCCATCCCAATCCGCTTCAGCCGGCCCGAAGAAGACGAGCACAGTCTCTTCACCACGCGCGACCTCGAACGCGAAGACCTCGAAGAGGATCGCGAGCACCAAACTCCGTCGCGTTCCCCCTCCCCGATGGAGACCAACTCAAATCGTGCCAGCGTTGCAAGTGTCGATGGCATGGACCCTGTCTTCGCCAACATCCTCCGCCGCGTACCCTCCAACGGTTCCTCGTATGCTGGCAGCCCTCTACGCCAGGCCGTGCTCGGTGGTTCTGCACGCGGACGCACTGTTGGTCGCCGCTCACGTGGTGGTGTGCCATATAAGGAGGCGCGGCCCCCATCTCTTGTCGACGCGCCAGATGTGCTCTCCGCTGAATTGCTCGGGATGGACATACCTTCACCAAGCAGGAACCATGAGATCTTGGAAGAGATTGACGAGACCTACAGGGCGCGCGACGTGGATATGGTCGAATTTGGTTGTCAGACCGAGCCAGAGGAGAAACCTGAGCCGCTGGTCGTGGTCGTACCAGAAACTGCCGAGATTGCGGTTCAAGTTGAACCCGAGCCAGAGGAGAAACCTGAGCCAGAGGTTGTGGTTGTACCAGAGACCGTCGACATTGCGGTCCAAGCTGAACCCGAGCCAGAGGTTGTGGTGGTACCAGAGACTGCCGAGATTGCGGTTCAAGCTGTACCCGAGCCAGAGCCTACACCTGCGCCCGTCCCCGTCCCCGTTGTCGAGCTCCCGCCTGTGCCCGTGCCCGTGCAAATGGCAGATCAGGCCATGCAGACGGATGAGGAGCCCAATATTGTCATCCCTACAGCGGAAATAGGCACTCAGCATGCGTACGAAGAGCCTGTGCCAGAGCCCACACCTCCCCCTGTTGTCGTGGAGATGAGTATTGGAACCGACCCCGAACAGCCCGAGCCTGTTCCAGCACGTGTGCTCGTGCAAGCTGAGACCCAAACCCGCCAATCCCAAATGGCCGACGCAGATACCCAGACGACCGAGACGTTCGAACGGCCAGAGATCAGCGACCTTGGCATCGGAAGAAGAGTATTGGGCGATATTTCCACACGCCGTACGACAATCACCCAAGCTGATAGGTCGATTGGGAGCAGCTTCAGCGGTGATTCGACGATCACCCGGCCGTTTTTGGCTCAACACGAGGACAGCGACGACGATGGTGACGAGACGGAGACCGGCATAGACACAGAGACGGAGACAGACTTGGACGACTACCACGATGCGCGCCAGAGCATCATGATGTCGACACCCTCTGGCACAGAGAGCCGCGACGAATTCCACTCGGTGATGACGCTGTCGGACAATGAGTTCTCTGAATCCGACGACGATGGCGAGAGCATCAAAGCCTCAAGGATGACATCCAGCCAGAACGGACACACCTCAATCGCATCGTCCAAGGTCGGAGGAGGCCGCCGCCCATCGTCTTACTATGCTGCAGTCAACCCTCCATCTCGCGAATACGAGGATGTGGGCAGTTCTGCTGACTTCAAGCCCGAGCCCGAGCGCATCTATGTTGAAGTCAGAGTTGAAGTGCCTGCACCCTTGCTACCCAAACCCGAGGTCAAGGAGATCTCAATTCAGACCGATGAGTGGAAACCTCCAGCACCGCCTGTCCCAGTGTTCGTCCCCGCTGCGGTGCCGGCCAAAGCCTCGACGCCAGTACTGACCCCTGGTCTCTATCGTGTTGGGTCAAGCTCGAACCAACAATTCCAGTTCATTCCACCAACACCCGTGACTGCATCGAGTGTACCACCAAGACCCGCATCGGCCGCCTCGACAGCGTCTCGTATAGGCGTAGCGCCCGTTCCTATACCCATTGCCACACCTGGTCCACTTACAAGTATCCTCAGAGAATCCAGCGGCACGTTTGGTCGGTCGCGTACTTCAGTCGCGGACAGGAGGCAGTCCATGGAGTCTGTGATTTCCTCTATCACGGATGACCTCCCCAACCGATCCAGAGTGCCTTCAGCGGCGACCATGCTCTCCGTGGTTGACAAGACGAAGCCACCTATGATGATGTTGCCACCGCCGCCGAAAGCACCACCGCCACCTTCCAGCATGCCGCCACCTTCCAGCATGCCGCCACCTTCATTTATACCAGAGAGGAGAATACCCACAGGCTCTTCTGGGTCGTACGATATACCTCCGCCCAGGCCGTCTTCGCCTCCACCAGCAGAGCTCATCCAACGTGCCACAACGCCGACGTTTGGAGCCGTTCTCTCTGTACCTGGTAAAGGCATCTACAACTTCCGTCAGGCTGGCTCCAGCATGCCACCTTCCCAAGCAGGTCTACGCCAGCCACCGTCGACCAGCAGTTTCAGGTCTGCGGCCAATGCAGCTGCCTATGCGCATCACTCGACCCCGCCACCAGGCGCACTCTCCTCTTTGAGCGTCCGGGAGCGCGACAGAAGGCAGTTTTCCCAGACATCGCTTATTTCGGAGCGTAGCGTCGCGTCACCGCGTTCCTCGATGTCGTCAGACCACTTCCATGCGCAGACGTTGCCGGACCCTGTAACGCCTAACAAGACGGCTGATACCACTCCACGCGCTGGCGGAGCAACAACCACAGACCCGGCCATCATCCATGCTATCACCCAGACCATGATCGGCGAGTTCTTGTACAAGTATACCCGGCGCACGATTGGGAAGGGACATGGCCAGGGCAGACACAAACGGTTCTTCTGGGTGCATCCATATACGAAGACCCTCTACTGGAGTTCTGCAGACCCTGGATCCTCGAATGTGTCTGAATCCAGCGCTAAGAGCGGTATGTTGTCAACATCTCAATACTCATAATTCAGCGCTCAATCTACATCTCTTTTCCAGCATACATTGATGGAGTTCGATCCGTTCTAGACCCTAATCCTATGCCTCCTGGATTATACCAATACAGCGTTATCGTCTCGACACCCCAGCGAGAAATGAAGTTCACAGCACCGACTAAAGAGAGGCACGATATCTGGCTCAATGTGGGTATCGTCTCACTCAACTTTCACTTACTACTCTAATTGACCACCGTTCTCAGGCTCTGCAATATCTCCTATCCCGTCCTACCGGAATGAACATAACGTCGCCTGGAAATGCCACAGTGGTGCCCCGAAGTCCTATATCACAGGAGTACACAGACGACGAACGCCGACCACGCCCCCAAGCCTCCAGCCCCCAGAGTCAGCGAAGCGCCAGAAGCGTTAGGGGTGCAGACACTTGGAACACCACTCCAAGAGGACAGCGCAGCCGCTCCCAATTATCGACTAGAGGCTCCATAGGCAAACGGTCCGGTACCCCGGCGGCAGAATATCTGCGATGGAATGGCCCAGAAAGTCCTTACAGCCCCACGAGGTCTTTCGTAGACGTGGCCCACCAAGACGAAGAGGACCTGGACTTCGAGCTCCATGACGATAACATGTCAGACGATGGCTACGAAGGGCTGGAGAATGTTCGCGCCTGCTGCGATGGCAGACACACTGTTGGGCACTCTGGAAAGCACCACCACCATCATCATCATCACACCAACGGCGACCACTTGGAGCCTGGCCATCGGGATCCTGGTGCGCGTCCGGTGTCGCCCTCAGCCTGGTCCTTCCGTTCTCGAACGGGTAGCACACATTCCAACGATACTGGCGGGGGGCTCTTCTCCTGGGGCCGCGGGGATGACGGAAAGCTTCGATTTGGGTCACGGCGATCTCATAAAACCGTTCCAATCAACGACGGCTAATGAACGCTTTTACATTCCTTTGTTTTGATTGATTGGGTTCATATTGACTTTTGACTGTATCTGTCTCGTTGTGCTCTGGCTTACACTCCTTCCTAGTAATGACCTACATTTACGCTCCTTCCTTTTAGTCGTCGTTAGTTCTCCAGTTATTCTGTGCATCAGTATACCTCTAGTACTGAATCAGATCACTCCTTCTAAATCGCTCTACTTCTACATGGCAGTTTGGCAGAATCTCTACCATTGAGTGCCTCGCATGCTTGTAGGTCCAGAAATCGTGCCTTCCTTAAGCTTGGGGTGCATTAGATATCGATACCGAGCAAACAGCCCTAGCACTCACCATCTCGGCAACCTGTTTGAACATGGTCATCAAATCTACAGCTAACACGTCAGAATACACAACAGAACAGGCAGACACATGCGGCGTACAGTCTGTGTATGACATATTACCATTATTTTGATCTTCGACCAACATATCGCTGAACTCAATCTCGGAAGCATCGAGATTTTGCCGGGCAATGTACATTCTCGTCAGACGCCCACGCCGAGCCAGGTGGTATGTGAGGATGTTGCGTACTTGCGTTGACAGACGCGTTGCCAGCACGGGTAATCGAGGCTTCGAACGGTCGATTAGCAGAGGTCCACTTGGGGGGTGCGGGGGCAACTAAGAAACTCACCAGACGCGTATCCAGTGTCATAATATCATCCATCCCGAACATATCCAGCAGTATTTGCGGCGACACGCTGCCACCGACCCAAATGATGACGCTCTCTTCGTTATCTGCAATACGTGTCAGCTACAATTTTACATGTGGAAAAACATCGATTCGAACCACTTAGATACACGCCGTTCCCTTCCATGAACATATGCGAGCACCGCATGATGCTTGGGATTTTCGTCCGACCAAATTCATCGGGCAGGGCAACGCTATCTTCCAGGTCATGAAGGGCCAGTAGTTGGGGGTAGACATATTGTACGAGATTGCGGACAGGCATGGAGTTGATTCGGTGGGCGTGATAGTTTCTCACGTCGGAGGAAATCATCAGTGCTGTGGTTCAGGCGTCAGTATTTATGTTTTGGAAAAACGGTACATATCCGACCTTTCAAAGGCTTGGATTTTAGTAGAGCAAGAGCATATGCAGGGAGACCCTTGAAATGTTCAGGGATAACTAACTAGAATATGAGGTTGAGTTGAGGTCACGACGTCTGCTAATGGACGTACTAGATCTGCGCGAGTGGCCTGTGCGCAGTGCTTCTTGTACCCCAGCAGTATCGCGGCACATTTCTCCGTCAGGTCTTCCCGCAAAATCGACATCTTCCGTTTGAGCCGATGCGCCATCGCTATATAAGGACGATGAATGACTGTGGATGTAATGTGATGAGTGAAGGCTAACCTTCGCGAGCTAGATGACAGAGTGTCGTGTCCAGATCAGCGTGTTGGAAAACATTCCCCGCCAATTCGGCCACCTGCAAAGCAAGGTTACATATCCTTGCTCGCCGCTCGCCAGAGACTGTCGTATATAGGACCGACGATTGGAGATAAACAGTGTCTCTGTGGCTTAAAGCGCCCCCAGAGTGTTTTAGGACAACAGAAATAGCTTTGTCGGCGTCTAGGACACCAAACTCCAGATTAGTGGGTGATGTCTGATAGAAGTTGCCATAGTGGGTGCTTGATATCTCAATTCCTGAAGTTATCGCCATCAGAGAGATGAACGCATGCACAAACAGGGGCCTGACCGCTAGAAGATCGTATTCGCATGACACAGTTGTACCCTTGCTGGCGCCTCATGAGTCGCTGTAGTTGTGAACTCAAGACGGGTTGGTCCCGCAGAGGTTCGAACCGTGGATGGAACAATAAGTCGCCGCCAGTCAACGACGCCACGATACCTATAATGCGAGATGAGAGGGAAGCACGTGTCGAAGAGGAAAGTCAATTACCTATTGAACCAATGTCCGTAAATTTGCGGGGAGCGAAAACCATGTTGACCCCTATTCCATCCACCGCCAACTCTTGGCCGATTTCTGTCCAAATGGCGTCGCGAGGCTTGTACAAGACACGTTCCTTATCAGTATCGAACAGTTCGGACTCGTTTGGTTGACTACTGAGTTTCCCTATACCAATGGTCGGCATGGTGCTTGAGAAAACAAGAACCTGACCCCCATGTCCTGCCTAAAGGATGTCGTGAAGATGAGAGCGTGTAAAGCTAGTGAAGAAACCTTACAAGGGCAGCAAGACACGACCTCAGCGTAGAACCTAGAGCGGCGTCTTGCATTGGATATTCTTCAAACCGGCCTGGTATTGCATCTAAAAGTGATTCAATAGCTTCTCTGGGGAGTGTAAGTGAATGAAAGGGAAACAATGTAGCACATGTAAATACGTACCGACGTTGAAGGGGCTTCTCAAACAGGCCATTCTTGAGAGGTAAAAACGCCTCCTGGATATCCGGCACGACCAGCATCGGCGCTTGATCTGACTGAAGGGGCATAAACCTCCGCGCCGCCACAGAAAAATAGGGTAAAGCGCACTGAGAGATCATAAAAGTGTATCGTCTGATCGTACGTGAGGATGGCGAGACTGCTTTCTGGAGGGAAACACGCGTTGATGGGTACACCATCTTCATTAATGCCCCCGAAGAGTATCGTCCTCACAGACTCGCACGCTGCGCGCAGAAACCCGGTGAGCACGGCCTCACTTGATACGTCGAATGCGAAGACATATTTCATTGGTTCTGGTAAGCGGGACCCCGGCTTGCGTGGATCCGTGGTGTAATAAGGAAGAGTAAAGCCTTCCGGTGGATTTATGGCCCAATACTCCTCAGGGACGGCAAAGTCGACGGTGCCCTTGTTTAGTTCGAGACGTTGTAGGTGATCAAGTCGCGTTAAGTTGGCGTCAAGATTACAAAAGTACTCGGGAGCGACTGGGAGAATATTAGTTGGAGTGTGATGCAGTGTCCGGGAGCACGCACCTTCAGTCTGATGACTACACAGATTACACTTCCACCGGGTCCCTCCAGCCACCCACAAACACCAAGGATTTATGTAGGCCCGACATCGTTCGCAGCGAGCAGGTCCAGCTTCACCAGTCTCAATGAGAGGAACAGGCTCCTCTACCGGATCGAGCTCTGCGAAGGGTTGGAATACTGCAGCCAAAGGAATTTGGCATTGGTCGGCCAAACGTGATGAGCTGGGTATTTTCCACGTCGATACACGAACGAATTTCGGAGAAGAGTTACCTGACCAGACGGTCAGTCCACGAACGAACTTCGGAGTATAGTAGACGTACCCTGGTCGATCGCAACGAAGTCGGATGTGGAATGTGGCACATATTCTCCAGGAAGCGTCCCATACGCCTGATCTTCCCATTTCAGCCTGTCGTTCTCCACAGCTTCCACAGGCGATGGAATTTGGCTTGGATCGACCCTCCGTCGCAATCCTGTGGGGGCATAGGTGAATTTCAGACGAAAATTTCGAGAGATAAGTCTGACGAACCTTTGTAACTGAGCCCAGCACTATGGGGAGGCTGTGGGATGTGGTTGGAGTGGACATACATTCGCGTTACTGACGGAGAGGATTTGCAGTGTATGTAGTCTTCCAAGCCAGACGTAGAACTTGATATCGAACCCGCTTAGCCAACGTTTAGCCGTGCGCAGTGACGCGCCAAAATTGTCGAAAGACATTTGATCCAAACAACGCGACGTGCGCCACCACCGCACTCACTTACGTTCAGAACGCGATGGACCCAAGACGTAGTAATACAATTGCTGTGCCTATTGACTCGACCAGTAGGTCAACTGGTAATCATGAGTACTCCGTTGAAAAACTTGTCTACTTATTTGCATCTTCAGCTTGCTCAATTTTTGCAATTTTCTTTCCTAACTTCAAATATCTTGGAAACATCGACGATCCGTCACTTTGAAGCACCTTTTTTTTGATTGTGGTCAAATGCTGAAAACCATGAAGGGGCGGAAGCTGTTGAACTACTGTTGAATTCTGTTTCCAATAGTGGGTTGATACAAATGTGTACATACAAATCTGCCTCCCCCCGCTACACCACCTGGTTCGGCGCATACACCGACGCGCGCCACACCACTGTGACGAGCCACTTCTCCAAGATCTCCGGCAACAACTTGTCCTCGTTTAAGTACGACTGCACATGCACGGATTCCGGCACCTACGCATACGTATACCCCGGCACCTTCGGCACCATCTATCTCTGCGGAGCGTTCTGGAATGCGCCCAACACTGGCACGGACTCCAAGGCCGGTACCATTATCCACGAGTCGTCGCACTTCACCGTCAACGGTGGCACCAACGATGTCACTTACGGCCAATCATCGTGCAAGTCGCTCGCGATCAGCAACCCCAACAGCGCGGTTACAAACGCTGACTCGCATGAGTACTTCGCCGAGAACAACCCTGCTCTTGCCTAAGCGCTCAGTGGGCATGTTCTCCATGGAAAAGGAAGGGGCGCTGTTGTTGTACTATACCATCCATACCAATTGCGATGACACCGCCTTGTAAAATTAGTTACTTATTCGCAACACGCATATCCATCCGATGGCCCGAGCCGCCCTCAATGGCAACAACGGAATGTACTTCCACTGTAGACATGACAATGTCTACATGCCATTATCATTCGGTTGGGGTGGCGGCCACACGGTCGCATGCGCGCCGCGTCAGATGATTTCAACTCTTGTGGATCGACAGGCCCGGATCAACTCTCGCTTCAGAGGTACTATTAATCCCAGTGTGTGTTTTCAAAGTGATCGCCAAACAACGCCTCTTGGTGACCGACTGCCACTGCTTACTACAAAACGCGTCACGAAATTCGAGGCCACCGTTTTTCCTTACAATGTCATAAGCCAACGTCTACGGTGACCGATGTCGAAGCCCGCCTCTGCTGCATCCTCTTCCCTGACCTCTCTCACCTCCACCCAACCTTCCCGCCATCCCTCGATTTCCCTCCAGCATGCTCAGGCTTTACCAAACCACCAACGATCAAAATCCCAATCTCAATCTCAGCTCCACTCACAAGCCAGCTCGAGCACGAACTCACGCAATACCACGCCTGGTGGCCTCGGAGCCCAACAACGCTCAAGACCGCACCCACGTGCATCGACGGCGATCCTGGGTGGTACTGAACGCTTTCTCGCGCTATTCGATGAGGAGAGGCTTAAACTCGAAGCGCAGCACAAGCAGCAGCTTATTGATCTCGAGGGGCGGTTCCAGAAGTTCCGTGCCATGGCTGTCGAGGAGCAGTTGTTGTTGAGGGCACGAGTGCGTAATCTTGAGGCAAAAGCCGAATTGGGGAAGGAGAAGGAGAAGGAGGGGCCGGAGGGAGTGGAAATGGATGTGGGGGCAACGAGTGGGCCGGCTACGTTGGATACTGCGAGTACACTGTCTTCGTCCACTCCAGCAGAACACATCGACGACGCCACTACCTCAATCCTCCTACAGTTCGCTGTGCACTTGAAGAAGAGTAATGCCAGCACAGGGGACCCCGCTTCCAATCCCAATTCAGACCTTCCGCCGCCCGACCTAGGATCGATTTCAGACGCGTTTATGCCTGCTCTCGCGCAGTACCTCGCGTGTCACAATAAGGCGCTCCAGGAAGCGGAATCGAAGACGCGGGCCTTAGAGGCAGAACGCGACGCTCTAGTAGCCGACCTGAAGACGAGGGTGGTATGTGCACATTGTGGTGCGGTGAAGGAAAGAGTGGATGGGGAGAAGACAGCGGGGGTGAGACTGCCTGGAGAAGCTGAGGAGAAAGAGGACCCCTCACCTGTGTTGGATCTGCAGAAGGAGACGGAGACGGAGACTACGCAGGAAGGTGTTGGTGCGACTACAGAGCCTGCTGTGACCTGCATTGCACCGGACATGCTCAGCTTGAAGCGAGTTGTAGAGGATGTGACAGGCTCTTTACCGGTGACCGGTGAGTTTCGGGCGTTGGCTTCAATCGTCTATGGCTTATTTACGTTCTGTAGGCATCGCAAAGCGGCCTAGACTTGGCTCTATGGACGACTACAATATTGCCACCCCCGTGGTAAACGGATCTTGAGGTTAATCCTGTCTTTTATGATGATGATTTATCCCTGTTCTCTCTCGGAAATTCAGTAAGCTTGATACCTTGTACACGAACCCAGCATTCCAGCTCCATATTGAAGATATTCTGTCCGCGTGTTGCACCACGTGCATTCAGCGCTCGTTACAATTTATAGTACATTATCTACGCCTTTTTGGATTCATGCTTAGAGTACGCCACCAGTTATCCTTATTACGATGTGTCCCTGTGCCTTGACCGACTTCAATGTCGTGCTCCGGTGACAGGGTGCCCCGCTGACCATGTTGATCGACTTTCCACAACTGGCAGTGACCGTGTCGGCGGAGGTAACGTTGACCAGCACGCCGATAGAGGCCAGTGAACCTGATGAACATGTATTCTTCGACCTTCGAACAGAGCTGACATTGCGGCGTTGTTGATACAAAAAAAGTTGAAAACGCCTTGAGTCGAAGGTTCGTTGATGGACAAATCCGGGGCGCTCGAGAACTGCACGCTTTCGCGTCAAGTCGCTACTTGACGTAAAATATAATAGTATCAGGCGCGCCGGTCAGAGGGCAGTCAACAGTTTGAAAGTCGGCCAGATAGTAAATAAACGCATCAGACTAGCCAAGTCCAGAGGTAGCTACACAGAGAGTGAGGTTTAAAAAAGTTGGTCATCGAGAAGTGATTGTGATTGGTGGTAGCAAAGGCTCCTCCGAGTCCCTGGGCTGAAATCAATACAGTCGAATATGCTGTCATAAGTTTCGAGATTACTCGATCGATCCTAAAGTACGAGCCTCGCAATCGGCAGGACTCACCCCTCACGCCAGGAGAATACAGTGGCTGCCACAATGGACAGCGCCCAACGGATAGCGGTCCGAGCGACCACTTTTCTAGGCTCTTCATCATCATCGCGGGTGCCGAGCATGATAGAGGTATATCTCTCCAATAATGCCTCAGCTTCTCTGTCTCCGGGAATACGGCCGCAGTACATGATTGTCCAAAAGGCTGGCAGTAGGAGCCGATCGTCGTGAGTGGCGTGCATGACTTGCAGTAATAATGCAGCAGTAGAGCCGGGAGGGTGGCCGCCATCCTCGACTGATTGGCGTGGCCAACGGCAAGGGAGCAATATGGGCATTGTAGATGGAATGGAAGACAAACTGTCTAGAGCGATGCCCTCCTGGGTAAACAGGCACTCGCGAGTCCAACGAAAGACTGCCCGTGGTGCCCGAATAAGTATTGCGTGTAAAGCTTGGAATGGGGCGAGCGGAAAAGATGCCCAGAGTATCAGGACAGCGATGGATGAGTATCGATGTTCAATCACTGCAAAAATAATCCTAAAGTTGGTCCTCGTTGTTTGAGCCTATGAGTGTGAGTAAGCTCACTCCATTGCCAGACGTGATTTATGATGTATCCAATTTCGCTCAGAGTCGAGGGGGGCACGTAGATCTGAGTCCAGTTCGCCATAAAGAAAGTTGTGGTGGAGACCAGAAGAGACGCCCCCAAAGCGCCCGCATAAATATCATCTGCAGCGTGTAAGCTGCATGGCGCTTGTGTGGGCGTCTATAGTGTGGCACCAGTAGATGGAGAAGCAAGCAGGAACTTCATAGAAGCAAGAACTTGAACGGGGTCACAACGGGATGTTACCTGTTTAAAGTGGTCCTTAACATTTGAAAACAAAACTATTAGTATCAGAACGACTCTCAGAAATGTCCCAAACTAACAGTTTTACATCATTAGCAACCAATCAGGTCGCTTTGTTCATAGTTTGAGGAGGCCCGAAACTACGAGTTTAGGGCATTTCTGAAAGTCATTCTGAAACTATTAGCCACATCAATCGGATCAGGAATTCGGGCTCCGCCAGTATGGCATTCCCACTCACCAAAGGACCAACAGTACCAATACTAGGTACTCACCAATTGCAAGGACCGAGGTACCTCTCACCGCCCACACGAATCAGTTAACGTTAAAACGTTCAAGCCGACGCCTAGGCTTCAGACTCGACTCTGGACTGTATCACTCGCGAGGCAACTTCAACATAGCCTCAAGCATCTCAGCGACCCCGCCACGCTATCTACACATACGACTCGATAGCATCATAGGTCTCACTCGTGGTTCTTCGTATGCTCTGTAAGTGTGCTATCCATCTACAATGCTGATCATGATTTGTAGGCGCATTCTTAAAAGCTCGGCGGCTGGGTCATGTCTAACGAGGAAACTATCAAATGGGCAGCGCGTGTGGGAGAGCCTTGGGCATGCGGAAGGTCCTTCAGTCAATAATGCCAGGACGATCAGGGTGTAATACCTGCGACATACATACAACATACGGCTATCGCTCGTCTATCCACAGGGCGAAGAACTTCTTATGGTCGTGAAGCGACGTCGGCCACGCTTTTACTGGAAAAGAGGCGACGACCCGGCGAAGTTGGTTATGGAACCTTATCAACCGTTGAAGATCGAGTAGACGTGGCGGTTGGTAACCTTTTGCACAAAGAGGGTATGTCTCTCTTCTATCGTTGCGTAGAACCCCTGCCCCGACATCTCCGTCCAGGTAAACGCCATCGCTTTATTACCGCTGACAGGCTATTTTGAAAAGCTCGTCCCCTGTTGTGTATCACGGGTTTATCCTGTACTTGTAGTACGTTGTCTCCGCTTTGTTGGACTCGTGCTTGAAATGCGCCAACCATTTATCACTTCAGTGGAACAGATGCGTGCTTCGTGCTTGAGCAACGTTGGACTCACCCACGAGTAACGTTGAGCCTCAGCCTTCATCAACTCTTTTTAGACTCATTTATTCGGTTACCGTTCGACTGGTACACTTTACAGTACGTGCTCGACGCCCTTAGCAGGCAACCGAGATCTCGCTATCCTGTGGCGAGCTGAGGCGAGCCAGCATTAGACTCCGACACCGGCATTCAGGGAATCACTAATCACTGTTGGACTCCGGCAGCCTCTAGCGTTAACCTCCCTTACGACCCCCGCGCGGTCGTCCGCGATCTGGCTCTTATACTTTGGACTCAAAGTTGCGCGATGATGCATGTGCTTGAGACTACTAGGAAACCGAACGCGAGCCTGGCAGCATACTTAGACCCCAACGCCGCTTCGAATTCCCCATTGGCACTGGGTGGCAGCATCATGATCTGGCGGTTTACCTCCTCTGCGGCGTATGAGATCTGGCTTCGAAGAGCGGCTGCCAAGTGGCGCCGGCCAAGGTCCAACGTTTCAACGCTCGAGACTAGGATACCGGGATCTCGCCCTTCTGTAAGTACCCAAGTTCGATTCCGGCATCCATGGCCCATCGGCGTTCAACGTTTAACGTTTAGCGTCCATCTCGCAACTCGGCAACTCGTAACGGCACGACCATCGCTGACTACATGCCACATGGCCAGGCTGGTTGGCGCACTGTGACCGTATTTTTCACGCTCCTGTCGATGATCGCCTCTCTACTGAATCCCGAACCCTTTCTGCAACGTCAAAGGTCCATTGAACACGCTTCGAGTTGGCGTCCGGGCAGGCAGGCCGCACCGAGTCTCTGCAGCGAACTCTTGAGTCTTTTGTCACAAGCAAATCCTCGGGCTCTGGGCACCGTGATCCACTCATAGTAGGCTAATCCTGCGTTTCACGTTTCACATATCTGATGGGAGGCTCAAGCGAAGTTAATGCTCCTCCCCGAGTCCATACCCCGGCCAACACTTCCTCTTCACTTCTCTTCTCAAGCTCCCTTAGGTCTGGCACGCGAGCAGGTGATCATCGCGACTGGGACACTTGGAAGTTGGAACGAACACTCAGTACTCAACTTTGGTGACTGGGTGTTGGTGTATCATCATATCGTCTGTATAATCTCACTTGCTGCGCAATTCTCGTGTGCATGGATGCCGGCGGGTCGCTTGTCATGTCCAACGGATTCCGGTGGAAGGTATCCCCGGTGTCGATCGTCGTCGCTTGTAGACCCGGCCCAGTCATTCATTCAGTAACATGTATGAGCACTCCGGCTCCAGAAAGCATTTGAAGGCGCCGCAGCACTGGCCTGTGCAGTGTGTATTGACTTTCAAATTGTCGTACTCGTTAAGCGATACATCGTGCACGAAACGTTCGGAATTGAAGAAAAATTCTTTGGGGATCTGACTTCTCAAGGAGAGCGACTCGGAGAAAACGAAGAACCTCGCGAGCGCGCCATCGGACGACCACGACCCCCCGACCCCAGTCTTCGAACATAACATAATGTACTTACATCGATTGAACGTGTCAAACGATAATGGCAAGTTCGAATTTTTGGAAGACATACATAACGATAACGAAAAATAAATTTGGATTCGAAGAGGAAGAGACAACGTGAATGTACGTACACCCTTGCGACTCTTCGCATACATACGTACATCTTGCGTACATATACCATTCAATACAAGTGACGACTATGACGGCGGCGAACTCGTACTACACCCCTGGCCAGGGGTGGGTGGGTTGCTTTCAAGTGCTGTGTTACCAGGGTGCAATACTACTGAGTATGTCCAGCCCGTGGGCAGGTGGCAGCTGAGTCCGCGGAGGAGGACAAGTCGCCAAACATCAATTCACTGTCTACCGGGCCGCCGCTGGACCGTGGTTTGATGCTGCATGTGGCGTCAGGGACGGTCACGGAGGGAAGATATGGACGCTGGACAGACGCCAACGGATACATTGATCTCACTTGGTCTAGTGCCACGCTCCGCCTCAGCGCGCAGTGATTACAGTTTGACTCTGAGCGTGATTCTGATGCGTCGGCAAAGGGTGGGTCCACCTTGGTACTACTACTACTACTCAACGCCGTACGTCACGCCGGGTGTAAGGCTTGGGAAATGGACCATAGTGCCTGGAGACTCGGAGCTCGAGGCCCCATGTCAGGTGTGGTTTTTACATGATCTTTAGAAAAAGAGAGAGAAAAAAATTAAAATGAAAATGAGCCTGGTGGAATAGTAGTCTAGGAGGAAAAAGGCATGCACATCCTGAGGAATACAGCTGCAT
This sequence comes from Asterophora parasitica, assembly GCA_018282005.1. NCBI lineage: Eukaryota > Fungi > Basidiomycota > Agaricomycetes > Agaricales > Lyophyllaceae > Asterophora > Asterophora parasitica. The sequence goes on along the minus strand of JABCKV010000022.1, from coordinate 30,797 downwards.
GATAGAAAGAAGTCTAGCGCCGTGCTCGCGCTCGGTGACATTCCGATTGTCAATTGAATTATTCTCGAAGTCGGTCCGCGGACGAGTTACTGCGTCGCAAGGTGGATTCCAGACTCTGCTCCCGGAGAATGCATATTGAATGATAACATGCAGATTATAGTAGAGTAGAGTTCAAATTGGACTCGTGAGCAGGACAACAGAGTACTACTACATAGTAGATTGGGAATCCATTGTGCATGTGCTGCGTGTGCGCACGGGTGACGGGCGCAGCAGACTGAGGAAAATTGAAAATTAGGATGCTCAGCAGGACGAGGGAGGAGAGGAGAGGCATGCACGTTGGTAGGAATACAGATGTTAGAAAGAAGTCTAGCGCCCACATTCCGATTGCCAATTGAATTTTCCTGGGTCCGCGGACGAACTGTTGATCAGAGTCGCAAGGTGCTCGCGGAGAATGAACAACAATATGCATGCAGAGTAGAGTTCGAACTTGAAAGCAAAGTAGAATCAATTGTGCTGCGTACAGGGCTGACGGGCACAGAGCCTGAAGTCGACGGGTCACGGAGCGGAGTGGGTTGGCAGATAGACAGTAACAGCTGGGCTACGGGTATGAATGATTCGACAGGCAGTGCTCAAGGTATGATCATCCAGGGCACACTTCGTCAAGCATAAATCACACGTGGTGAAGAGTCAGAAAACCTTTGACGCGAACAGATGGTAGACCAAGAAGCTCGATGCTAGATGACGAGGAGATGGATTGGTTCGAGGTTTGAGTCCGAGGCACCACGAACGACTCCACGAACGACTCATCTGATCGATACTGAGGAGAAGCAGAGGAGAAAGAGAAGGAAGGGGAAGGGTTCGGAAGTATCAGATTCCTTAGAGAAGGAGTTCGGGCCCTAGCGTCGGTCGATTCGTAAATGAATCACTTTGCACAAGCTTATGCCCATGCAGGCCGGCCTACTGAACCGGGGATACAGGCCAGGCCGGTGCACAGTTCGAGCTTTGAATATTGAATGACGGACGAAGCCTCGTCGGAACTGGTTCCTGGATTGAACTTGGACTCACCTGAGACGAGCCGCCGCGAGCGCGAGGGGTTGCAAATGTCAACGAGCTGCCACCAGACAGATACAGATAGATGATTTGAAATTTGGCTCTTAGGGTGGATGTGGACTGTGCCGGCGATCCCGGATCGTTGTAGCCTTTATTCGGATTTAACACGAGATCGCAGGATGGAAAACGTAGTTGGCACGATTTTCATTTTTCGTGGGTGGATCAGTGGTGCGTGTCTGTGCGTAATCACCGCAGCCTTGCAGCCCGAAACAAAATTTAAACAAGGGGTGAGAATCTGGGGTGGTGCGTATGTATTGGGTGAGTTGGCGAGAGCAAGTGCACACTTGAACGAGGTAAGATAGCACGCGACGCCTCGTTGTGCCTTGGAGTTTGGGGGTGAACACTTGAAAGGAACAAGAGCTCGAGAAAAAAGACATGGATGGGGGTGGACGAGAGTGTTCTGGGAGCTCGTGGTGAACATCGAACAGGTGGTGGGTCACAGGGGGTGATCTGCGCTTTCAGTGGCTGATCAGCGACGCAGACGTAGGACATGGTGGAGTATTCCCATCAGGCTGTGGCCAAGGAACAAGTGCAGGAGTTCTGGACGAGGGGACGGAAGTTGAGCAGGAAGCAAAGTGGTGTGCAATCGATGGGGCGTGTAATAACGTATGTTGCAAGAAGATATAGGGCCAGGCACCGAGCACGTTGAGTAGTGCGAGGATAACTGGCGGATGGAGTAGGACACCGGGGAGTGAGAGGCCGAGGCGTGACGGGCGAAATGAGATTTGGAGTCCCGATTAGGAAGGCGTGCAGGCGGCGCACGAGGTTCTTGCGGATCGCGTTGGGAAGTGGACCAAATGTGGCGATGAGGACGAACTGGACTGGCTCTGGCTGGCTCTTGGATTGGTTATCGATACGGCGTGCGGCGATCAGGTTCTTTGCACTAATCCTCGGTCGCGTCAACATATAAGTGCGATGCAGGTCAACGCTCGCTTTACCGATGACCTTACCCATGGCCCACCACAACTCTCCGTGGCCAGTCCCAGACTCCCAACCAGACTCCTGGTTCCAGCTCGCCTTTGACTATCCCGACTTCCCGTCCTCCCCGTCCCCGTCCACAAGTCCAGACTCCGCCTCTGCCGCGTCCCCCCGCCCTTCTTCCCCGCTCGCCGGCGTCAAGCAGGAGTCCGACGACGCCGCGCCGTGCTTCATCATCGAATCCCTCTCCGGCCCGCGCGCCAATTCCACCCGCCGCTCCCTGGCTCTGGCCCCGCCCACCGAGGTGCCCCTCCGCGCCACCCATGCCTCGTCCGATATGCGTCGCATGATGAACGTCTTCCGCCTCAACCCATTTGCCATCCACGACGGCGAAGCCCGTGGCACCCTCCCCGCTAACCACGAGGCCGCCCACCCACTCGACGCCGAGCCCCTGGTCTTTGAGTTCCAGCTCGAAATCTTCGATACCTTGTCCCTCGAGGACAACCAGGACGAAAATGTGCTGCCCATTCTCATAAAGGAGGACACGCTGGGTCTTCGCTCGTTCTCCCCGGACTTTGAGCTCCATCATGACGACCCTGCGGAGGAGTGGCGCGCCGCGTATCAACAGCAGCAAACGGAATCTGTCGCCACATCCCAGCTGCGTGCCCCGCTGTCTGTCTCAACTTCGGTGACGCAGCACCACCGCGCCCAGCGCCAACCGCGTCTCCACAGCTGTATGTTTCGTCCTGATTTATTTATTTTCAATAACTTGATTTTTTATCATAGCCGCCTCACACCCGTACCTAAAATCCGCCGCCGATTCGGCCTACGCAAGCTCCTCATCCTCGAGCCATATCCACCACACCCAACACCATCATCAACACCAACTCCGCCGTGTAGAACCACACATCAACCCTTGGTCCACACAACCCTTGCGTGCCCGACCGCCTGCTCTACTACGCTCATCGCCTGCCATGGACTCGAGCTCCAGCAGTAGCCGGAGCACCAGCGCGTACGCTGACGTCGCTGTGAATTCGCTACCTATTGTGAGATTTGATTAAAAGTTCTATCTGCCACTCGATTTGATCTTTTGTCTTTTTCGTAGGAGCACTCCCTCGTACCCATGCGCCGGTGGTCCCTCCCCAATGCGACATACCAACACCAGCATTCCCAACCACAGGTCAACGCAAGCCCGGACCCATACCAGCAGTCCGTCACTGACACGCACGCGCAAGTGCAACTTTTGGGGTACGCCCAACCTCAGCCCACGTACCAGCATCATCAACAATCCCATCCACACCACTCGGACATCCACGCGCATCTGCACGCGCACATGCTCTCGCCGCTGTCGTTCGCCGTATAGTATTGCCTGCTGACGCCGCGTCGTTTTTGTTTTTGCTTCCTGTCCTGGAACTACATGTATCACCTATTGCCACGTCTCCTTCCATTTCCCCCCTCCCGATTCCCTTTCTTGCATGCGAACACTTAGATTGCGGCCAACTCCGCCTTCTTCAAGTTGTCACCACCCACCCCCAATATGCTTTAATGCCCTCCACTTTCCGCTGAATGCCCGATGTCCTTTTTTTACTGTTTTTTACATATGAAGACCTACGCACAATACACATACCCATACCCAGCACAAGCATCATGATTCAGGAGGTAGTATATAGTATATTTTACGCACATCGTATTGACACCCTCCTCATCCATAATCCATAACACACGGCCCTCGGTGTCTTCGCCCGCCGACCTCCACCATTGTATCCATATCGACAATCCATGCACAACTTTGGCGTCCCGGAATTCATTCACACTGGTGTGCCTTCATGTCATAACTCCACAGGTGCGGTGCGGATGGATCAGCACAGGTGCACCAAGCCTCTTTCAAGTCTCAAATCCCAAGCCAAGTTTAGTTTAAAGTATGATGGACAGCGACGTCGCACAAGATCATAATTCAAGTTATGTAGATCTACATGAACGCTGAGCCGTCAGGGTTATCTTAGTACTTATTAGGTCTCGACGCGCGCGTGGTGATATGTATCGCCCTATCTCCTTCCTGTCCAGTGTGCAAATTGTGAAATGCAACTTACGACGCAGATCGACGTCGAGCTCGAAACGAATGTTCCGCGCTGCCACTGGGTGACACTGGCATAGGTCCCGCAGCGTGTCTTTCGCACTCGCCAGGCCCGGCGCTAGCTATCTCTATCACGTACGATCATGTGTACCACTAGCCTTTAGGTGTATGTCATTGGCACTGGGCATTAGCTAGGCTAGGCAGAAGTGTGAATACAGGCCCTAGCGACGGATTGGTCAGAACGTACAAGATAACCAAGTCGAACGATGCTGAAGCTTGAACATGAGCTGCAGCCAACCGAAAGTCAGGCTGGACAGCAGTGGATGAGGCGCATGAAAGATGTCACGGCCCAAAGATGCCGCAGACACAGGATACGTCCAAGGACCAAAGGCACGATCGACACCCGAGTGCTACCCAAAGCATTTAGCGTTTTGCAGGTACGAGGGAGAGAATAGCTGTAAATCACAGAACGCTCGTGTCAGCAGGCCAGAACGAAAAAAAAACCATAATGACGTTCTCGAGAGAAATGATTCTCAAGGTTCGCGTCAGATGTCAGTGGGGCTGTGACGAGCACACCGCACGCGTCGGAGTGAGTCCACAAACGCCCACAAGGAATGGTCGATAATGAAGATCGCGGTAGTCGGGACGGACCGCTCCTCGAACTTTGAGCCTGAGGAGCGCCGAGCGGCCCGAGACCAATCTCACCCCAGCCCCAGAGTACTACAAGAAGAGCCACGGCACAGCACCCGGTGAGAGTAAGAGCCCAGTGCCCACGCGCTCCCCCTCCCCCGAAAACAGCGCAGCCCTAGGCACACTAGGACCCGCAGACGAGACGACGATGTGATGCTTGTGGCCTGGGCCCTTATGTCGGGTACGAAGTCAGTGGGTATGAATGAATGAATGCATGGGTGACGGATGCATGGGTTTGTGGACGTGTGGATGTCCCAGCGACGCGGTCCATTCAGAACGAAGAACCCCTCTTTCATTTCAGTTGCTGAGGGGAACGACTCACGAGTGATGATGCGCATGATCATCATGCCCATAGATATCGGGTGCCATGCCCCTATCCCTATCTCAGTCCGAGCCTCAGTCATTCGTTCGGGAATTGAGAAAGATATAAGATGAATATGAATCATTGAGACGTCGTCGACTAGTACCTAGCGAAGGAGTAGGTGGAGTATGTGGAGTGAGATCCGAAATGGTGGTGTTAGAGTTCGTTGAACTTGTGCTGCACCTCCTTCGAACTGGGATCGAGATCGAGGAAGGCGTGGTGGCTGGACCAACGAATCCAAGAACGAATCAGCCCGTGTTCGGGTTCTTATGGTTCTCGTGTCCTCGTTTTCTGGCTTTGAGGCGTGGCCACGCGCTCGGGTGACACCTGAATCCGTTGCGTCCGTGTCGTTGTCGTTTGTGCCTGGAGCAAGCGTGAAAGGGCGAGAGAGAACCGGAGATAGCTCAAAAGCGTAAGGCGCCTTGGGATCCTCCGTTCACTGTAAATGTCTGCCGCTGTACCCGGGGGCTGGAATTTCTGAGGAGAGGAGCGACAGTCGCCGGTAGATAACGACATTTTCTCGTCGGTTGCGCGATAGTGCCGAAAGCACGCGCACGGGCGCATAAAGGATGCTGCCTGCTCGGACGCGGGCTCGGAGCGCCACGGCAGAAGCTCCCCTTCCAGCTGATACCAGTGATGATTCTGAATAATAGGTGTGCCGTCCGTCCTGTCACGAATCGATCGTCGCTCAGGGGCAGAAGGGGCAGAAGGGAAGGGAAGCGGGGCAGGGGGCAGCTCGGGGTTCGCAGACAGATTCACGGGTCACGGGTAGAGAGGTCCGTGGCAACAGCAGAGCATGCCATTGGTAGTGATTGATATCTGGGTTCAGCTCGGGTTGAGACGACTGCGGTGGTCCGACTACTACTAGTACGAGCGGTTCACGCGGAGCAGCGGTATCCCTCGTGCAATTGTACTGCATCGGCTTGAGCCGGCTGGCGTTTGAATCGGTCGACTTGACTCGTACTAGATGGAGCTTGAAGAAGATCGTTACAGCAGGACCTGGCTCGTTAGCTACTCTAGGTTGTGATGCCACGGATTGCGATCATAAGGTCGAGTCTATGGATGAGCTATGTCAGTGAAATGGATGGCAAGAGCACAATGGAGCGAGAAAAGGCCTCGAGAATTGGCAAGTCGCGTGATTGAGTCGCTGGGAACCCTGAAAACAAACGCCGCCTTTTCGCGATATACCGCAGTATAGAGCATTAGCGCGGCCTAATTCAAGTGTTCGAAAGAACAAGCGTCTGTCGGTGGTCCAAAGCAACCTTGAAGAAGGTTGGCGGCGGCATGAGCACGGTTTCACAAATTCTATGCATCCGCGAAGAATGCCAAACAACGGTGATGGCCGATCCGCTGATGCGCCCTTGATATCGCCGAGGGCGGGACTCGTTTCGAACGATGATGAGCGCCAGCGACAGCGAGCAAGATGGCACGGCGACGACCGGTGATATCACCCAAGGCGGAAGACAGCATCGAATACAAGTGGCAAACAACGCGGCGAGTGCGCTTTCGAGCATGCCGTTCACCAGTAATGTTGCCCATGACGCGGGATCGATGACGAGCGAGTAACGACGGCGAGTAGTATGCCAATGACGACGGTAGCCCACAAGATGGCAGAGTGAGCACCAAGGCGGGTTGACTGACGATGTACAGGTAACATTGCCCCAGATAGCCGCATCGAAAACGAGTGGTATCTAACGACGGCGATCTCGACGAGTCCGAGCACGTTCTAGTCATTAGCCCAAGCCAAGATCGACGATTATGACGATGGCGCCGGCCAGTACGATGCGCGCAGCCCACAGGCAGCCTAAGTAGGGTGGCTGGCAACGTCCAAGCAATATCACTGAAAGCGAAGAGCAGCATCGAAACGGAGACTCGAAGTAGCATCCAATGCGGCAAGCGCGACTCCGAGCATGTGGCTGACGGTGCACCAGTGGAATTGCCAAAGGCGGATCGATAACGAGCGACCAATGACGGCGAGTCTGTTGGCAGGGATCACGGTAGCCCAGAGCCTATGGCATAAGTGAGAACAAATCAGGGTGGCCGGCGACGTACAAGTAGTATCGCCCAAGGCGGAGAGCAGCATCGAGGACGGGCATCCACTAGCAGCGAGCGCGACGAGTCCGAAGAGGTAGAGCACTACAGAGATCAGGAGATAATAAGTTAACACATGAGTGAATCTGGAGAGTAATACAGCGGAGGAGACGGCGAAATTAGATGATGGAGGGCGGGGGTGGTGGAGGTAGTGGGAAAAGGAACACCGAGGGTGAAACGAGTGGCTGGCCAGCTTATGTAGCCCGTGGCGCAGATGTTTGGCCCGCTGTGGCACCTGGGCTCAGTGGGCTGACACTAGTCTAAATTACGGCTACGGCTCTCTGCCAGCTGTGCAAAATAGTTGTCAAAGGCTTGATGAGAGAGATTTACGCTTTCTGACGCGCATGCCGGCCGATGTGTTTTGGTAGGCACTGGGCAGGAGCAAGTGCTAACTAAGATTGCGACGCGGTAGCGTGACAGTCGCGTAATAGCAAGGCTATATGGAGTCGACGCGAAACGCAACACTGTCAGCCATCTGTCTCCGCTTCAAGTGATTTTGTTTCCGTAGCTCTCACCTCAAAAACTCCAAGGTCAATAGGAGAGGAGAAAAAATAGATGATTTGGGAGAAAAGGAGGTATTTCTTAATTTGGAGGTGACCCACATGAACTCCTGCATAAATTTCGCTCCTTTCCTTTGAATCGCCATATTATTTTTACCCCCCACATATCGCACACCACCACCACCACACACTGTAATTGCCATAAATCCTCTTCAAGCATGACAACTACCATTGTCGAGCAGCGCCTTCCCCACATCATCCAGCTCATTTCCATCATCCCGGCCTTCTGGCAATACGCCACATTACGTTCTAAAAGCCCAGATCACAGCTGTTTTTTTCTGACTTTTTCAAATTAAACTCAGAGCGTCACGGCCATCTTCATCTTGTGGGTGCAGCCCTCACTCGCGCCTCAAATGCCTGTTCGTGTCACCCTACCCTCTACCCTTCATCGCACCGAGTCAACCCACTCACTCAATTTCACCGCTTCCACCCTCATAGATACCAAGGATGGTGAATGCGATACTGAATGTGATACGGTAGCTGAGGACTGCGAGGAGATTCCCAAGTTCACGAACCCATTCTCGAAGCGCCACATGCCCATGAAGATATCGCCGAGCCTGACCCTCCGCACCTTCGCTCGCCGTATGTCTATGCCCGCACGTCGACTCTCAGAGCACATCACCACCACCTTCCACCTCACGCCCTCCTCTCCATTCACCTGCCGCGAGGAGACAGACTCCTCCTCCTATTTTTCCCGGCCACGTAATCATCATACTCGCCACCTGCCCGTGGTCGAGATGAAGAAGGTCAAGGAGGAGAAGGAGGAAGTGGAGGTCAAGCTGGTTGAGGTCGAGGTCGTCAAAGTCAAGAGAGTCAACCGTGTGGCGCGCGTCGAGCGTTGGGTCACAGAGCAGAAGGACATCGTCGCGGAGGCTCCAATTGTGCCTCCAATGACGCCTGCCGTTTCGCGTAGGAAGGAGACGGGACTTCGGGAGCGCGCACACAGGAAGGTCAGCAGGACCCTTCAGCGCGTCCGCCATTCCATCTAGGTGATTCGTGCAGTTATGCCTCTAGGGAATATGTTATGGTATGTCGGGCTTTGTTTCCATGTTCGCGCCTATGTATGTGTCTGACGCCACACCCGACAGATATATTCGCCTTGTACTCACCAACATACCCTGTGTTATTATACCATCATCATTGGACATTCTTGCTTCGGACATTTGCATTTTCGTGGACATTTTATTTCATCTTTCTTGCTTGTATTCTATAACCTCCAAAAATTGGCATCGTTGATGTATACGGCCACTGAGTCACTGAGTCAAAAGTTTGATTTGAGGTCAGCGCCGCGACCGAAACTGGGCATCGGCATATATTCTACCTGAGAATTACAAAGAAAGTATAGCCCAATTCCGATCGTCTGGTTCATGCAAATCCACCCGTAGCCAAGGTTCGATGGCCTTGAAGGAGACTGCAGCTACAATTTCTTACTTTGGTCTTACTCCACGCATGGCGTAGCGTCTGGTGTATCTGCCGTGCGCATATATATATGTAAAAATTTCGATGCCATTTGGATAAAAATCAAGATCGTCAACAGTGGTGTAAAAATATCATCAAGAAGAACATCCTTCCATCGAGTTGAACAAACGAAAGTGATGTCGAGCATATGTGGTCCGCAAGAACCAATAACCTCCTCTTCCTCTCAAGTCTGCACGGGATTATTCTCAGCAAAGTACTCATGCGAGTCGGCATTCCTGACTGCATCGTCGGGGTATTGGGTCGCCAGCGCCTTGCAGTTGGTTTGACCATACGCGTAGTCCCGCGTGCCTCCATTTTTCGTAAAGTGAGACGCTTCGTGGACAATAGTTCCGGCCTGTAAGTGCACAGGTTGGTACGCAAGTGTGAGCGCAAGCTCACGAGTGGGGTTGAAGCACCTACCTTGGAGTCAGTTCCGGTAGAAGGGGCGTTCCAAAATGCATCTAGCAGAAGATTAGTTCTACCACCTGTGTATTCAGGCTACTTCTTACTGCAGAGGTAGATGACACCAAAGCTGCATAAAAAATGACCATGAATCAGCAGTGAGAATGGACAGTCATGAGCAGCCTACGTGTCGGGGTAAACATATGCGAATACGTCGGCCTTGGTACAGGTGCAATCGTACGTATAGGTTGAGAACTTTCCATTAATGTTGATGGAATTATAGTGCCCGAGGACCGTCAGGCGACGTGCCGAGATGAAGGAGCCAAACCAGGTCGTGTACCTGGTGCTCGTGTTTAAATGCGTCGTGAGATAACTACATAAATATGGATTGTCGGTAAGTTCCCAAAGATAGAACGAAGAAAGCTCAAGCTCACTCAATTGCACCGACGACGTATGCCTGGGCTGAAGATATAGCATCGCCGATGTCCGTCTGCTGGGAGACCGTGCAACCGTTGAATGTCGCGCGCTTTGTATGCGCACTGGACCTCGCGATGGCGAGAGTTCCCGTCAGCTTGGCGGTGTGCGCCTCGGCGTCGGCGTACAAGGGTACTGCCTTGTTGGACGCGTCGACAATGTGGAAGAGATTGTTGGCCTCAAAGCTATAGGTTCCTTCTCCGGGGTGGGTGAAGTTGTACGCTTTGGAGACTAGCAAAAAGAATGAGACGCTAGAAAGGCACGACGGACAAGGGATGGACGCACGATCGTGTTCGATTTCAACAGATTCACCGGGGGCGAGGCGGGTGAGAGCTTTGTCGCCGGCAGCGATGGCAGCCGCAGCCACGTATTTCGCCCTGATGCCTGTGAACGCGGGGCTTGCGCCGCTGGCAGCGGTAATCCTGAACGTGTCGGCAGGAAGAGTAGAAAGAGGCGAGCGTGGCTCATTGAGGATCCTGAGAGCCTCGTTTCCCGTGTTGGTGACCGTAGTGACGACTTTGAGGTTGTCCACGCCATTCACGGCAGCGGGACCTGAGGACGAGGAGTAAGAATTTGTCCAAAGGATGAAAATACTGAAAATCTGCACTGGTAACTTTGAGAGAAATCCTCGGCGTCGCGGAGGCGACAACGGCGCAGGCTGCGAAGACTGTTAAGAGACTTTTGAGGCCCATTGGAGAGGTGAGGAGGTATAGGCATCGCAGAGCGAACTTTATAGTCAATGCAGTAGTCCAAAATAACAAGGTTCACTTGGGACGGACAGCGGCTGAAATCGCTAAGTGATACGAAGCCAAGAAGGGGATGGTAGCGGCGAGAGAAGCCTCCGGCGTGGATTCCCTTGAGCAGTGGCAGACGGTGGCGCGTATTCGCTACAGTACCGCATGCTTTCAACCTCGCATCCGAGACAAGATTCCATCTTCAACTGACGAGTTGGATAGGTCACTTTGAGAATTGAAATTTATAATCGCCAACTGTAGCACTGGAGAAACCACGGCCGAATGTAAGAGTACGCCCCAAGACGAGCTCGGGAGTGCATCGACACCATGCATTGAATATATCTTGGCGTCAATGTGAGTATGGTTATTGTGCTCAATGAATAGGCGTACCATCAACACAAGTGCATCAGATCTAGGACGCAGGAATCAAAATAAATCAATACCACAAGCATGAAAAGGCTTGCTACATCAAGTCAAAGGGCCACGAAGTGTGCGCAACGCCATCTGAATTCAACATTTGCGAGAGCGTCTGTCTATGTCGAACGCGAGCGTGAGGATGAAGCAGCATGTAGATAACTCATTGTCGCGCCTTGTCGCACCTACTCGGTCCCGTACAGCTCGAACTCCCATGGCGCCTTCTGCGCCGGCCCCTCCTGTGAGAACCAGATCCGCCGGAGCCTGCACGTCGCGTACACACGCACGTACGCCACATGGTCGTACGTCCCGAATGTTATACCCGCATTGGGACCTGTCAATTTCGGAGAGGAGAAGGAGGGCAGATAGGAGGGTAAGTGTAATGCGAGGGTCGCCCATGCGGTCAGCGGACGCGAGGAGGAGGGAGGGAAGCAAAGGGGAAGATGCAGAAGGGGGCACTTGCGCGTCGTGGAAGCCAGCTGGAGCCGCGGGTGCTTCTGGATAGAGTGCATTGTAAGCGACCGAGACAGACCGAAAAGAGAGTGGAGACGCGTAGGTTGGTACGGCAAAGAAATGCACAGCACACAAGGGATCGAGCCAACGCAACGATACAGCAGATTAAAAATACGAACGCGAAGTCGCACCTGGAATGTCGAGAGCCTCAGGATCCCAATGCGGCCCCCGTGATCGACAATGCCGACCTCGAAAGCCCATTCTCTTCCCATATTGCGCACTTGGACGTGCACCCACGGGTGCTTGATTCCCAGGTCAGGCCGAGCCGTGTCACTGACATGCGGACACTGGATGTACGTGGTTCGGAGGGTCGGTGATTGGATCTGAAGCACGGTTTGGTTCAGCACGTAGTCGGGGCCGTCATGCTGGCCTGGAGGTGAGATGAGCTGCACAGCGTCGGGTGCTGGGGGTTGAGAGGATTCATCGTGCAGAAGATGAATACATGAGTCTTCTGGCAACGAAGGGTCGACACTTTGGGTGAATAGCTGGAGAGGAGCTGAGCTGGTTGATGAGAACAACGAGACCACGGAAGGCTGCACGACCGCAGAGAACATTTTTATTGCCCACAGGCAGGCTTGGAAATATGTCTTCAAAAAGATTCTTCAACGATAAACAAGATTGCACTGGCACGGCGGAGGAGGAGGTGCAACGGAGGAATCCGAGGGAGAGCAGCCGGAGTTCCGAGTCCAATTATTCACCCACCCCTTCTCGTCGAGGCGCCTTCTTACTTTCGGGCTATGCTTTTGCGCTGAAAGTATCTTCTACCGTGACTTTTTGCGCTCTTATGTCCGCGTTTTTGTAACGAAGCATGTGTCGGCCAAAGTGAACTGACGAGCAATCCCTCGAAACCGAGCCATGCTGCGTTACTTTCATTCCAATGTCTGGCCAGTAAGGATGGTGAGATGTCATCTGGACCTCTCTCTGAAAAAATCGGTATGCGTCTGCTTGCATTTCGGAAAGTTAATCATCCCTCACCCGAGCTGTGTAGCAGACCTCAACGGTCATTTACGCCTTTCAATCCACGCCTAAACTCCAGACTAGCATCGCTGCCAACAACACTGGCGCTCTCTTCGCAAACCTTCACTGGCGCTATCCAGGCTCTCCATTAACGCCACAGAAGCAAGGTCAAAGGTGCCAGTCACTTCTTTGAGGTATTCCTCTCCATCCATAGCCATCACTCAAACTTGCTGAGACGGTTCAGCGGATGCAACTGCCACAATGTCTTCTTCCCCCATTTTGAACGATTTTCTCAAGGCTATATCTTATCCCTCACCTTTTGCTCACTGACGCGTTGTTTGGTGGCACGTCAAGCCCAAACAGCGCGTCGAACTCGAGTCAAATTGAAATTGATGTCGTCTAACCACTACAATTGGAATGGGCCACATCGCAATTGACAACTCCTACGCAACAGCACTCCAAGCGCTCCACGCACCCGGCAACCCAGTCGGCTTCGCCAACACCTACGATCCCTCCTCCACCGCCGCCGTGCTCTCTCTCAACACGGCGAGCACCCAGAAAGTTCATACCATCGCCACAGCCTCATACGCCATCGCGGCGAGTCTCGGCATTCCCGACGAGGATCTTTCACTCATCCAGAACCTCGACGCCATCTCCCGCATCGCACCTCTCGTGCGCGCAGCAGGACTACCCCTCTCTGCGGACCTACAAGACGGCTACGGCCACCACCTCGTCGAAGCCATCCAAGGTGCCATCAAACTCGGTGTCGTAGGCGCGAACATAGAGGACTCGTGCCCCGAGCGAGGGCATGCGCGGGGCATGGAGTGCCTCCGCAGCGTCGAGGAGCAGGTTGGGCGGATCAAGCTCGCGAAGCGAACTGCCGCGGACCTGGGTGTGCGGGATTTCGTGGTGAATGCACGTACGGACGTGCTGCGCCTCGATCCGCGGCCTGAGGGGTGGACACAGGATATGGTAGTCGAGGAGGCTGTCAGGCGCGGGAAGGCGTTCCTTGAGGCGGGCGCGACGTGCGTGTTTGTGTGAGGCGGGAGTGGGAGAGGGATTACGAGGGAGGAGGTGGAGGTGCTTGTGAGGGAGCTCGGGGGACGTGTGGCGGTCAAGATGGCTGGGGGTGAGACGGGGCTTTCGGTGAGGCAGTTAGCGGATATTGGGGTGTGTAGGATTAGTGTTGGCCCGAGTTTATGGGCGGAGGCGATGGAGGCTGTGAGGAGGAGTGCAGAACGCATCTTGGCCGGTGGACAGCTCTGGAGTGGCGCGACATGACAGACTCAGTGTTTATCAAGGCGTATACTAGCTCAGCTATCAGCGCGAGTTGATAAAGGGTCCAGTAACAAATCGAACCTTTGTTCAACTACCAAACGTCTGCTTCCCAGCCGCCAGGCAAGCACAATTAGTAGATCGATCCATCTCGTTCACACTCTTGCAAGGCTGCAGGCAATATATCCGGCTATTATAGCTCTCGATCATTATTTTTGGAGAAATTGGGCCACCAACTCCAGTCAATGTCAATCACCTGGAAACTTTGTGTGATATCGGGCCAAGTAGTATCCAATCTCGTCCGCAGCATGTAGTCAACCCCATGCGACCTTATCTCAATGAATGATTAATGAGTACCAAAGAGCGAGGTGACTGTAATTGTAGGTGAACATTAAGAGGGAAGTTTGTACAATTCTGTAATAGCATGGGACCCAAGCATGGTTCTAGGATATGTAGCAATCAGCAGCAATAAAACAGGCGGAACAAGATGAGCAGCAGGCATATCCGTTTCCAAAAGTCATCAATCCACTTTTTATTCTTTCTTCGCGTAGCGCTTGATGATCTGCGTGAGCCCAGTAAGAACCTCCCGGCGGCGAACCTTGTCTTCTGGTAGCGGCAGCTGCCCAGATGCTATCTTGAAAAGGTACGCGAAGTCGGCTTGGGCGACTATGGGCAGGCGCATGCCATCGTTCTTCTTCTTGATCTGCATGCGCTCCTTGAACTGCTTGGCGAAGTTCTTTGAGACGAGGTCGGCCCGTTCGACGACAGGGAGGGGAACGCCCGCGAGATTGGCGACGTGAGTACCGAAGGATGAGGTTGCGGCCCCTTCTATGAGTTTGAAAAGGAACACGAGCTAAAGGGACAGATGTGTCAGGATATAATCAAAGGCTTCGTGCAAGAACATACGTCGCGCTTCTCGTCGTCGACGATCGTGGACATGTGCATATTCCGGATGTTCGGGTGGTATGCAAAGTCGTCCGTAAGCGAACCATAGTGAGTGGCGAAGAAGGATAGTGGCAGAGTATGCGTTGCAAGTTGATGTAGAACGGCCGCAGCTATGGCCATACCATCCTATGAACACGAGTCAATGGTTGTCCCGAGGACTGAATTCAATCAACGTACATATGTAGATGTGCCTCGGCCGAGTTCTGCAAGGGGTGTCAAACAACACGAGTGTATCATAAAGAATTGCACGCACCATCAAGGATGACCAGGGACTTGGGAGTTGCATCGCGGAGAATCTTGCAGCTACACAGAAATAGGTCAGGCTTTCGGTTTCAGTCCAACAAAACGCTCAATATACCATTCATCCAGCTCGACCTTGAAAGTACTCGCGTGGGAGAACATGTTATCATAGGCTCCCATCCGGGTGATAATAGCGTCAACCGGGCATAGTCTGTAGGGAGGAAATATTTTAGTGGGCGTCGCGATGGCTGATGCGACTCGTTTGACCTTGCTTGAGCAGCAGGTACCAACATGCCAAGCTGGGCCATGATCTAGCCAAACTAGCCTTGAGAAACATCAGAAGAAAGACAGTGACGGGACTTACGACGCCGGTAGCCGTCATGCGCATGACAGTCGACTTTCCGCTAGAGACGACTATTAGAACATGAAATGACGATATTGAAGACTTACGCCATATTGGGACCTAAAAATCATCGTTCAGCCGGAAACGAGATCCGAATGAATCCAGGAGAAGCTCACCTGTCAGTAGCGCAATTTTCCCAACATCGCCGCCGAGCTTCACATCATTGGGAATGAACCCCTTCAACGCCTGCACCGTTGGGTGCCTCAGCTCCTCGAAGTCCACCCACGCCGAATCACCTTCGACAAACTCTGGTCGGCACTTGGGTTCGCCAATAGCAATTGACGACTTCGCCAAACTGAAAAGGCAATCCAGCTCAGCGAAAACCTTGATCGTACGCAACCAGACGGCGCGGTCCTCGTCGAATTCTGCGAACAGCCGGAATTTGAAAGCTTTGATCGCGGTACTCCTGTTTTCGCGTGCTTCCTTAAGCTGGCGGACCTTGCTTTGTAGGGAGCGGACGACCCATCGAGATTTGGCCTTAGTGGAAGAAGCCTTGGTCCAGTCATCTGGGATGCCCTTTTGAACAACAGAGGACTCCACGAGGTAAAGTTCCTGTAATGCATGGCTATGAGTATCCGAGAAATCAATAATGATTTCACTCGTACCTTGTTGCCCTGTGCACTGTGCCAATACGAAAGCTTGCATCTGGAAAACCGTGAAAAAAATAGTCCATGCGAGGAGCTGAATACTTACCCAAGCTTCTTCTCCAGTTTCTTGAGATCTTTTTCCAGTTCCTCCTCCAGATCATTGATCTCGGTCATGATTCCGTCGTATAGTTCATCTTTGCCCTCTCGCGGGACTAGCTCATCGAGATCCTTGTCCGACGCGGGCTTGACGTACATATTCTCTACATTCTTGATATTGGGCAACAGATCTGGTGCACTGCGAAGCAAACCAAAGACCGTCTTGGACTTGAAGGAATCCGAAATATCACCCAGCTGGGAGAGACCGCGACTCAGCTTCTTGAAAGCCTAATAAGAGTATTTACAATTGAGAAATGGTGATGTAGGAGACGAAATGAACCCAGACATACATCGAGAACCTTGATGAAATCCTTGATCTTGCAGTTTTTCGCGTGAATGCGGGACACGATGCGCTCTAGATCGGGCAACCCCTTCGCTATATCCGTGAACCGGTCCTCGAAAGCTGGGTTGTCAATCAAGTCTTCCACTGCGTCGAGTCTTTGGAAGGATTGGAGGTGAGTGCAAATACAGGAAGGAAGAATCTGAGCTACCTTGCGTTGATGTCGGAAATCTGACGCAGAGGCATGCACAGCCAGATTCGGAATAACCGCTTGCCTAAACCTAGCGTCAATGGAAAAGATCAGGGATTCACAGGGTTGAGACTTACCAAAAGGTGTGATACACCGGCTCAGCAGCCTCAAAAGCGAACCTTCCTCGGTCCCTTCGTTGTTCAGAAGTACCTGGTTTCGTGGTCAGAAATATTGACCTAATGCAGAATCACTGAAACATGAAGTGTACCTCGATGTGCGCCAAAGTCTGTCCGTCAAGGGTTAAGCCATGTCCCTTCTTCATGGGATCATAGACGTTGAAGTTCTTCATGCTCAAGATGTCTTTATCAATGTTCAGCTGGCGTAGATACCTATGGGAAAAAAACCAGACATTCACAACCGAAACTTGAATCATCAAAAATCAGGGAAGGGACGAACCAGATCATGGACCCCAATGCCTTGATAGCGTTCTGAGAAGCGGCCATGGTTCTGATAGGTTGCGGAACGCTGGTGGGCAGAAGGCCTTCATCCTCGTCGTCGACCATGACATCGTCGGCATCTTCTGCAGCGTAGATTGACTTGAGCTCCTGCAAGGTCTCATCGTAGCTGAACCCTTCAACTGCCCGCAATCCAGTCCAAAGACACGCAGCCGGAAGGACGGCTTTCAAAAGTCGCGTAGTCGGTACTGACAAATTGCCCTGCGCACATCGTTCAGTCCCCGTTGATGCATAAGAGGGATTGTGGGGACCAACCTTAACGAACAACAATTCTTTGGGCCTGAGTTGCCGCATAAGTGTCTCCAGCTTGGTGCGACATACATCATCCTCAAACATGCTCAGGTCGAATTGCGACGTCGAGCAATCCAAAACGCAGATACCAAACCTGTTGTTGTCAGGATTGTCCTCCAATTCTTCCTCGTAGATGGAAATGCAGTGACCCGCTTGTTCGTCGGTCAGAAGATCCGCGTCGACGAGGGTACCGTTTGTATAGACTTTATTCAGTTCACTGGGCGTTTCAAAATTAGTCGATATGCTGCTCGGTTAATAGGTGCTCATGGAGACGGACCGCCTGACGATTTTATCTTTGCCCTTGTCGGCGCTGACCTTGCCCTTTGATTTGTCGGCGGCCAAACGCATTTCTGCACCGAGGGCTGTCTCGGCTTGATCGACACGTCCAACCTTATAGCCTATAAGACAAATGGTATTAGAAGACAGCGATAATATCCTTCTTGTTGGTACCTTTTCCAAGGAACTTCCTGCAGCGATGGTTGGGTGAACAAGACATAATTTGAATACAAGCGAGGTCCAACTCACGCAGCCCAGAAGTTGAAGGACATCTCCGGAACCCCGACCTAGAAGACACAATCAACATCTATCCATGCCTTGTCGAGAAAAGCGAGATATGAGCTCACCATGGACATCTTCACCCTCGATGTCAGCTTCAGGTCGAATTCCTGGTGTCCAATTCGCGCATCGTCTTCATATAACTGAGCGTCCGTGATGAAAAATAGGGATACAGGCAAAGGGACGGGTGACATACCTCTAAAAATTTGCTTTCAAATCGGTAGCGTTAGTCAAGGTCTAGGTATCCAGAGGTAGGAATAGTACCCTTTTTGGAAGAAAAGAATCTAGAGAATTATCGTTAGTTGGGAAAAAAAACTAGAGACAACAAAATCCCTCACGGTATCATAGTGGTTTTGCTTGATCTATACAAGGTCTCTCAGAAACACGGCATAGATTGGCAAAGAATGGCATACCTCCCAGAACTAAGCAAACAGTGAATAAGGCTGTCGCAAAAGGCGGGAACAACACATACCTGCTTCTCGAAAGGTGTGAACTCTGCCCAGGCTGACTTGGGGATTTGAAGCGTTCTTGGGTCGTAATTGGCTTCACCAGGTCTGCGGCCCTCTTTCTACGACACACGCACAGTTTTAGCAAGGCCATACTGGCAATGAAAACCCCGCAACGTACATCTTTCACATCGGCTAAGAAGGCGTACGGATCCTCGGCAGCCTTCTTCTCGTCCTTCTTCCCTTGTGCGCGCCTTTCGGCAGCCGTCAAGAACAAGCCAGAACCCGATGACGCCACCTCTGCAGAAGCAGCAGCGCTGGAACTCTTTTTCGCCGGCGGCGTTTTCTTTGCAGCACCTTTAGATTTCGACTTGGATTTGACATTGTCGTCGTCTGCGGCGTCACTGAATTCGTCCTCGGAGGAGACGGCAGAGCGCCGCGATGACGTCGATGAGCGGGAAGCGGAAGACTTGATGGATTTCGTTTCAACATCGGAGTCGGAGGGTGCGATGAAGTCGTCGTCGTCGGACGCATTGGAACGCGACTTGCGACCTAGCTCACCAGTAAGCAACGCTCATAAGGGTAACGGCAAAAGTACCTCGCTTGACTGGAGATTTCTTGAAATTGGTAAGCCTCTGAGAGAAAGACCTTGTCACGCCATCGTCCTCATCCTCGTCTTGGTCGTCATCGGTAAGAGCTTTGGAAAGACGCCGCTTCTTTGCAGCTGAAAATATCACAGTTTAGGCTTTGCGGGTTGTACCCAGGATTTTGTGCGAACCTTTATCCACTGGCGACGAGCTAGGCTGCACCGACTTGCGTAGCTTGCTAGGTGGCGCCTCCTCGTCCGAATCCACCAACAACACCTTGCGTTTTCGCTGCGTCTTAGACAGCGTCAGCAGTACTCACTCAATCTCCGACCACCAATGGATAGAACTCACCGATTTCTGTACAGGATGTTCTTCGTCCGATGACACCATGTCAACGTCAATGGGGTCGCTCGTGGGTGGTGTACTGTGCCCGCGCGACGAAGAACTAGCCATGGCCGAAGAGGGCGCCGCGCCGAATTTTGCTGTCTTGCCTGCTGGAGTTCGTGGCTCCTGAGATGAGCTTTGCGAGGGCAGAGACGTCGACCCGTCGTCAGAAGGCGCGACTGGCTTTGCGGAGGCCTTGAGTTTTGGTTTCGCGTTCGGTGGCGCATTGGACGGTTTTCCGAACCACGACATCAAACTCTTCTGCTTGTTTTCAGCATTCGACTTCGGCTTGGGCGCCATTTTGCTCCTCGCAAAGAAAACGAAAAGCGCGACGCTGGAGACAGTAGACGAAACGCGTTGGTGCCTGTTTGGTCGTCAAAGTTTGCCAACCGCAGATTCGCCAAACAACGCCAGATATTTGTCCTCTACCACAATGAACGCCGAGATTGACCACAGAGATGCAGAGGATATTCTCAGCGAAGCGCTAGAATTTCTTGGAGGAAAGCCAGTAATCGATGATAATGTCGTTACTTATGGGCCCCTGAGCCTCCAGATAGCGTCCAAGGTCCGCCGATTTGTTTCAGTGTGTGCAGTCTTCTAATAAATATCGCAGGAAGGCAAAGTGCGATTGCCAGTCATCTCCACCCAGTAATCGCCTGAAATCGATGCTCCGTTCAAGGCAAACACGCTACTAGCAGATCACCTATTTTCACCCGCATTGTATCTTGCTGAACGGATTGAGAGGGGCCTACTGCCTGTTCACGGAAAGACTGGTGCGTTGCATCTGTACATTGTAATACCGTTCATTTCATTGATCGAATTATCTCTTTCAGTTGTGGAACTAGGATCGGGAACAGGCCTCCCCTCTCTGCTGATGTCTACACGGCCTGACCACCCATCTCTCGCTGTTGTGACCGACTACCCAGACGACAATATTTTGGGGAACCTGACGAGAAATGTTGACAACAACAGGCCTCATTTTCACCCCAGCTGTCGTGTTAAATGCGCAGGATACGAATGGGGCACCGATTCGGAAGCAATATTGTGAGGTTTTTGAAGCTAGTTATTGAACTCTGCCTCAATGAACTTTTGTCCAACCAGAAAGCTTGTTCCTTCACGAACAGGATATGACGTCGTGATTCTTTCCGACCTTCTCCACTTCCATGACTGCCATGACGTTCTCATCACCTCTATCAAAGCGCTCTTAACCCGGTCGAACGACGCTCGAGTTCATGTCTCTGTGAGTCCTCTTGCCTCTCCTTCCTTTTTCTTCAATTCATTTGACCCTCTTTTTTATGCTTCAAGGCCGGGAAATACACTCAACGACACTATTGCGATAGTTTTGTTCAGAAAGGACATAGCGCTGGGCTCGTCTTTGATGAGATTCTTATCGGGCTCGAAGAGGCGCCCTGGAAAGGTGAGATGGAGGTTGGCGAGTTGGATAGGGAGGCACTATCCATCAGAAAGGCCAATTGTTACTATTGGGTTGGTCGGTGGGCCGACAATCACATTCGAGACGTATGAACGCAAACTTCATCCAAGCCTACATGCAGAATCTTGTTCCTATCTGGCTTGTTGTCAGTCCCTTGCATGACCCT
The DNA here is from genome assembly GCA_018282005.1 of Asterophora parasitica. Lineage (NCBI taxonomy): Eukaryota > Fungi > Basidiomycota > Agaricomycetes > Agaricales > Lyophyllaceae > Asterophora > Asterophora parasitica. The sequence continues at coordinate 9,589 of JABCKV010000022.1, read as the reverse complement.
TATAGAGCATTTGGGTGGTATCCAGCCGCTTTCATGTGCCTGCTCTCCATGCAAAGTTCCTCTCTGAAGCAGGTATCTTTACTTCCAGTCGGCGCTTGACAGTAATTTCCTCGAAACGTAGGACTGCCCAGACATCCATAGCGGCGATTTGTGAATGCATAGGACAAGGACAAATTTGCATAGCAGCCTATAGCAATTATTAATGGGCTTTATTCCACATTTGCACAGATAACCCGTCTCTAAGGTGTCCTTCGTGCTCTAGTAGATTTGCCAAAGATAAATATGGGTATGATACACGATTATGACCGAGGGATGAATGTCACACGAGCATTTTTGGGCGTGATAGTAATCCCAGGCGTCCAAGCAAGGAGAATGCGCTTTTGCTCATCCAGCGACTTGTTCCTGAGTTCATCTGGGACCCGGACCTCGTAATTCCGCGCGACGAGCGCGAGAATACAGGTACTCTCGGTCACGGAAAAGCGCTGGCCGATGCAGCTACGTGGGCCGCCTGAGAACGCGTTGACTGTGATGAAGCGCATGTCAGAAGAAAGGCCAGTGCTTGAGTAATAGCGGAAGGACCCACATGCATCCCTGGGCCAGCGGTACGTGTCTGTGTCGATGAAGCGCTCAGGTTTGAAGTTCGCGGCATCCTCTCCCCAGTGGATGGCTGTAAAGGCAGATATTTCCAGGTTAAATGGGTTGCCAAAGGACGGAAAAGAGTACATACGATTATTGTGGAGGCCGAGAATATCAATAATGACGATGCTCCCAGTCTTGATCGGCACATCATACTTCTCAACATTTGTCACTTCGCCCTTTGCGTTTGTCTGAAATCGACGTGCGCTTAGCCTCGTATCCAGCTGGACATGCTTTGCGAGACGCGCGACTGGAGGGAATAGCCGAAGGGTTTCGTAGAAAACGGCGGTGGTATATTCCTGAAAATTTACATGAATCTCGTGAGGGAGACTAAACGGATTGACAGGAACTATTACCAGGCTTGCCATCGATTCTTTGTATGACTGTATGGGGCCTTGGAATGCCTGTGTGCAATTAGACAAAAGGTATGGGGGAAGTCACACCAAGTGAGGACGTACAGACAGATTGGTTGGCGATGGAACGCCATCAGGCCACAATCGAAGGGCCTCTTCGTACACGCGCTGCTGGAAGTCGGGATAGAGTGCCAACAGTATGATCGAGAAGCAAAGTGAATGGGCAGAGGTCTCTGTGATTTGCAGTGAGGAGGAATCCTCATTCTTGAGATGGGGCATACTCACCATGTCCCGCCAATAAGAAAGTCTAACGAGGAGAAGGTCAGTTCGCGCAGTGTCTTTTGCACATTGGGTTTGAACACGCACGAAGGTATCTGATAACAGTTCGTCATCCGAAAGATGCCTATGACTATCTAGGCCATCACTGTGCGACATGTTTGCTTCGACAAGGTTGCGAAGCAGGGCAGCATCCATAGTCTCCGACTTCCCACCGGCAATCCACGCGCGTGCAAGGGATATAACCTCCATCATGTGGGCACGCAAAGCATCGAACGAGTCACGAGCTTCGTTGAGCAATGGTGTGATCAGAGGAATGTGTACACGGTCAGAAAAGTTGAACAGCCATGTTGGAGTAATCGCTTTCGTGATGACGTGGTGAAGGGTGGACGTCACGGCGGGTCTGAAGGCAAGTTTGTGGCCTGGAGGAGGCTCGGTATTCAAGTCATCCTTGTAAGAGACTCGGCGTCCAAATCCTGCAGCCGATATCACAAGGAGGGCGACCTAGAGGAATTTTTAGACTGCCTGAAAAAGGTCGAAGGCAAGATGCTAACCTGCGTGAGATCTTTTACAAGGTCCACGGAGAAAGTCCTTTCGGGATTTGGCTTTGATTCCCCAAGCTCTGCAAACCACTCGCCAACTACGCGGATGGTTTCGCGCCAAACGAGAGCGTTGTTAGTCTGAAAAATGTTGGGTCAGATACTAACGTAGTGGGAACATGAATCTCACCTCGTTGAAGGCCGAATTGGCGACCGATCGGTGTCTCTTCCACTCTGCTCCTTCGGTCCCCACTATGTTCTCGCCGTAGATATTCAGGGTCTCGTACTGGAAACATGTCAAATTTGACCAGAAAAAGCAAACATCGGACTCACAGCTTCGACGTCCTTGGTGAAAACAGCACGCCCAGTATGGACGGCCTTGATCGCATCGGCGTCACTGACCCAGAAAGTCGGGATGGCATTCCAGAACGTGATAGACGATAGGCATGTACTGCCATACTGCTTGAAGACTGCTGAAACGTCAATTGCTTTGAAGTCGCGCACAAAGCACGGTGACTGACATGAAAATGCAGCATAGTAGTATCCCATGCGGCCCTTTAGGGGAAATATGGGGCCTAGGACGAGTGCGAAGGTACGGAAGGGATGCAGCCATAGAAGTGACCCTCCAGGACAGACCCTACGCGTCTTCAGCTCAAAGTTCTGCAGATATGGGTAGTTTGGACTAACCGAAGTTGGGATTGTGCAGCCTTGACTGCAAGGTATTTCTGCAGTAGGGCTTGAACGACCCAGGCCGTTGACAGCCCTGCGACTACTTCGCCCAGGGACAGCGGCATTGCTTTCTATGGAAGAATATGTTCAAATTTTGGGTCGTGGCGTGTCGCAGTGGAGGTTATAGCCTATAGTACAGTGTTGATTGGGTGAGTTATCAGAAGCAATTTCCGATTTCCAAGTTCCAACATACCCTTTGACATTCCGCCTATCACCCAACTGTCACCCACATTCAGAGAGATCCACAGGCCATTCTACATAATCGGGCCCCGCGATGATGGAACAAGAAACCAGCCCTAAAGCTTTTGCGATGGCCTGTCCCCACAGTTGGCATGTCGTGGGTTGTCGGAGAGCTTTTTGAGCCTGGTTGTCCCGTTCATAACGTAGCATGTCGCGTCCTTGTTGTTTCTCGATTCCCGGTCGAAACACGAGCTTTGTCGTAGGTACAGTGACGTTGGCGTGAATGGACGAAGAAAGCAGAAAAGTAGGTAGAACGCGCTAGAACGCGTTATTTGTTTTGGTTGTCGCGATTTGTTCAGGGTACTAGCTTCCTTTCATCGCTCAACAACCTCTTCCCTTGTCTCCCCCAGACTATAAAGCTCTATTTTTTGCATCGAAGTATGCACAATTAATCGAACGCGAAACCCTTCAAACAGATATGGGAATAACTGGCCTTCTTCCAGCGCTGAAATCCATTCAGGTTACTAAGAACCTATCAGAATTCGCTGGGCAGACCCTCGCAGTCGACGCGTATGTATGGCTGCACAGAGGAGTCTATTCATGTGCCACCGAGTTGGCCACCGGGAAGGACACACATAAGTGAGCTGTCATCCTGTTTCTTCAGGCGGTGGGAGTTTGGGTGGAGTAGTCTTTACTGACGGGAACATGTCTGCTTCGCAGGTATGTTGATTATGCCATGCACCGAGTGCGTCTCTTGCGACACCACAAGATCGAGCCTTACATCGTCTTTGACGGCGGACCACTACCAGCTAAAGCAGGGACTGAGGACAGCCGGAAGCAACGGCGCGAGGAAAGCCTGGCTCGCGGCAAAGCGTTCGCTGCACAGGGAAAACACAGTCAGGCGCGTGAATGCTACGTGAAATGTGTAGACGTAACCCCTCAGATGGCTTTCCAATTCATCAAGGTCGGTCAACGCGTCGCCATGCTTCTTCCGCACTCTGACGCGTGCGTCCTAGGCGCTACGCGCAGAGTTCGTGCCGTACGTCGTCGCGCCCTACGAAGCCGATGCCCAGCTTGCCTACCTCGAGCAGACTGGCCTCGTCGATGGAATCATCACCGAGGACTCCGATCTCCTTGTTTTCGGTTGCCGCAACGTCCTCTTCAAACTCGACACCGTCGCCAACACCGTTGTCTCCATCTGTAGAGATGATTTCGGTTCAGTGTCGAGCTTTAGCTCCGACATCTCCCTCACCGGGTGGTCCGACGTGCAGTTCCGCGCCATGGCCATCCTAAGTGGCTGTGACTACCTGCCAAGTATCCCTGGTGTGGGGCTGAAGACAGCGTGCGCGCTCTTGAGAAAGTGGAAGACGGCGGAGCAGGTAGTGAGGGTGATCCTGCTTGAAGGGAAGAAGGCTGTGCCGCGGAAATATCTCGAGCAGTTTAAACTGGCGGACAAGTGCTTCCAACATCAGCGAGTGTATTGTCCGACGAAGGAGGCGCTGGTGTATCTCAACGAGGTTGATGAGGATTGGACTGCTGAGGAGGAGGCTTACATTGGAGGGTGAGTTGTTCAGTCCAATACCACAAATTTTTCCGCTGATTATTTTCGCAGTGACCTAGTACCTGCTCTGGCTCAGAAGCTTGCGAAGGGAGATGTTGATCCCGTCACGCTCTTGCCCATGATAGACATTTTTCCTGGATTCGTGCCTCGCGAGCGCCTGAAGCCACTCCCGCTCACTTCAATGGCCACAAATCGTCGTGATAAAGGAAAAGGTAAGGCTGTATCCGTGCCTGCAAAGGACGGAATCCTCAGCTTCTTTGGTATGTTCTTCCGAAGCCTAAAGGACGCGACACCATCTAACGTGGCCCCTAGGCCCAAAACCAAAGATCCCACCGAGGTCGGCAGAGGTGTCGTCATCTCCGATACGCGTCAAGAAAGGTTCAGCCGGGAAGGCAAGTGGCAAACGGACACTGGCGGAAGTTATGGACGGCGATATCGCTGTGAAGAAACAGAAACAGAGGTCCAAATTCTTTGATCCACCACCATCTCAACACGCATTGCCTACGAACGCGGTCACAGGCCCGTCACAGGAGCGGGCCAACAAGGAGAATACCTATATCGTCGAGGACGAGGACGAGGATGTTGAACCATACTTCAACCTCTCAGTGGAAGCACAGGGCGAAGTTGACCTGGAGATCGGGATGGATCTAGCGGATCAGTCGACGTACGACACGGTGGAGCAGGAGGATGGGTATCTTTCACCGACGTCGTCCTGTTCCGGGGAGATGCAGGATCTGTCGTCGCCTGCGAGGCCTGACAAGACCCCTGCTCGAAAACGCTCTTCAGGCTCAGTAGAATTTGGAGCGGACGTGGTGTCGAGTCCGCCTTCGCAAGTCAAGCGACCTCGATTTTCAGATTCGACGCCAAAGGCTGTTCTTCGCACACGTTCGTTGGATTTGCTTCCACCTGGCACGTCTGGTTCCAAACGACTACCAGCCCCTCGTACTGGGTCGTTTCCCGGTCCCGATCTCCGGCAATCTTTCGGGGATGATCGTTCTAGCGACATAGACTGCTCAGACGACGAAGGCGAAGACGAAGCGTCGAAGTACAATTCCCCAGGGACGCCGACGCCATCTCCACCAGCACCTCTCACACAGCACGACAACGAATACCCCGAAGGTGTAGAGCACGACCTCGAGAAGGCGCATGAGCTACGCAAGCAAGCGGTCATCACTGGGTGGAAGCAGCGCTGGTCACTAGGGCGAACGAAGGCCCACGCTCACGCCAACCTGCCGAACTTGGCGCGCAGAGAAACGAACGTGACGCCACGCGGGCGGCACACGATCCCCCATCCAGACTCGCGGCTACGCCCAAAGTTCTACCCACGAACTGCACCCAATACGGCGTCGAAGATCCCTGTCACTTCGGAGCCGACGCCTCGCCGCGCCGAGGCGCGGAGGAGTTTGCCATTCTTCCAGGCCGTGAAGGACATTGATCCCGCAAGTTTGTGCGATCCTGACGATGACATCGAAGAGATCGATGGGCACGCGATTCTTGCCAGTTCCAGACAGAGACTCGAGCGGTTCAGGTATGGTTATTAAAGTTTCCGTGTGGGAAATGCTTGGGTTGATGACCGTCATTTCTTTAGGCGCTCTTGATGCTGCTTGATGCGTCTCCTACAGTCAGGTTCAAACACCTCGTGTTGTGAATGTCGACTGAAATACATTCCAGGCGCCCTTGACTTGTACGCCTTTTGATTCCTCATCCTTTCTTGGATCTACTTAGTGTATAGTCAGTGACATAATTATCATGCGGACCCACCTTTCCTTTATGACCCTGGAAGAGATGAATAGCTTTGCAGCGTGCCCAGGAACTTGTGAATATCAGGCTAGGCTCCGAAGGTGCTCGGACTTCCTACGTGCGAGGCCAGGCATCACCGGCACCGGTGTGCCATTACGATACAGTTCTGCGTTACGTAACGACAAGAAGGAATTCAAAGACAAACTTGTCGAAGCTTGCTGTTTACGATGCTGGAAGGTTTTTCTCAGTCTTCTACTGCTTATCTTTATTGTGCCGGGACTGTAGCGGCTCTTGCTTTCCGCTCGATCTTTGGTCTGTGTAACAGGACTGGTCTCTGACGTCGACGCAACCTCGACGCCGAACTCGCATAAGCCGAAATCCAAACGTGTTGATCCTCGCCTATGTCCAGCACGCGATTGTGACTGAGAACGGGTCAAGGGACTTGCTGTTTCTGTCGTGGTTGAGGTCAGTTCTCTGTGGCTCTCCTTGCACTCCCAAATACAAAACACCGTTTGCATGCTCCCAACTATCCCAACTACGTGCACAGAATTTTCATTCGGGCCCACACTGTCTTCCTGGTCGTCTACCGTCTCGCGTACGAATTCCTGGGACTTGGGAAACCTTAGCCTGTTCCTTACAAATCCACAGTGCGTAGTGCGCGGATTTTTACCTACCATAGCTCTGATACTCTCCGAAGACATAGCCAACCCATCTGCGGATTCCCGCTTGATATCGACTTCTGGACCATCCCCAATGAAGCCCAGCGCGGAGGACCTACTTACTCAAGCCCATTTTTCTGATAGGACTGTGACCAGATCGTTTTGCGAGTCGGAAGGATATCTATACCAATCCGCATCCCATATCCGACACCCGAGTTACATCTCCCCGCACCCCCAATACCCTCCCGACGCACCATTCAGTCGTGAGCATGGTTCAAGCTACCCTGAGTCCTCCCAGCGCACCAACGCCCACGGCACTGGTAGTCCATACCCGCATTCCTACCACCTTCCTGCGAATAGCCAGTCTATTGGCGCCCGTAGGCCTGACGAGCCGCCCAAAGTTCGTGGTGAGCACGATTTAAACCAGATGCCGCCGATGCGTCAGGGCCCTCGTCTGTACCACGGAAACCCTTCTGAGACGGCTTCCTTGCAACAGAGACCCGTTCACGACCGCTTCATGCCCAGATCGAACCGCTTCCGCCCCCGCTATGGTAAAAGTGCACCCAAGCAGCTCCACCCGCCGCCAATGCTGCTGCCAAGAAATCCACCACTTCTACAGGCGCGGTTCAATTCCCCAGGTCACTCGGAAGCCGAAGGGGTAGCGACAGAGGACGCTGCCAATGTTGCGGCTTTCGAAACAGACGCCCGACACAGCCTTACCACGCCTATTCACTCTCCCTTCCCGTCCTCCAACCCCATGCTTCAAGACGCGAGCTGGAGTGCGCCACCATTAATAGTGGGCACCAGTTACGACCGCGCTCCCCCGCTCAATGTTGGCAGCTCAATAGCCTCCAATATTGCACAAGTCCAGCTTGAATCCCAGCGCTCGGAGTCTCCTACATCTCCATTCAGCCTACCTAAGCCCGTGGACACTGAATATGCGAATACGGCGGCAACGTCAACCCTTACCAAACCCCAGTCGCTCCCAACAGCAAAAAAGAAGAAATCGAAAATGCACGAGTGCGAAGTGTGCGGGAAGATGTTCCCCCGGTACGGCTTTCCGTTACTTGCGTTTCTCGCGACCATATGACTAACAAACTTTATGATCTTACAGCCCCAGTGGCCTCAAAACACATATGAACACCCACAACAACCTCAAACGTCTGCCCATGTTTTACCTCTTCCTTCTCTACCTGTCCTCAATATGCTTTCTGATACGTAGCCTTTCCCTGTGGCTTCGCCGGCTGCCCAAGAACCTTCACCGTGCGCTCCAACGCAAAGCGCCACCTCCGAACACACGGCGTTGACACGTCCGCAGCGCGCGAACCGGCAGAGGTCCCGTACGTCGTCGGCTTTGACACCCCAACAGTCCTAGGGCCGTCTCAGAGCGCGTTGCACGAGGTCAGCCAAACGCCATACAAGCTGAAGTGGATGCCGCCCAGCCTCACCACGCGAACCAACGCACGCAGCCTCACAACGTTGTCAGATGATGATTCCGAAGGGTCGGATGAGGAGGAAGCATTTGAGGCGGAGGTAGGTGCCCGTGCGAGAGCGGAAGGGCGCCATGGGGGTTGGAGGAGGGATTTCTCAATCACCATTCCGTTTCGTCCTGTCCTTCCGAGCTCGCCATCTGAGCATGACCCTTCCGAGCCTTTCGAAGAGCGTAACTCATATGCTGAGGCGCCTTTGTACCCGTATCACCCTTCACAGGTGCGCGTGTTGTTTCTATGCGATGCGAAGCTCATCATTCACCCGTCTCCATGCTGCAGTTTCGGAGTCTTCCTGGACCGGCGGTGGCTAGCCCACAGCCAAATAGCGCTGAATAAGTACACCTTCTTGGTTGCATGCACTCGCTTTCTCTTTTGCTCTGACAGCTCTGGACGTCAGCATGTAGTGAATGCATCATGTTATCGAAGTCGATTTCTGAGTTGCCCCCTGATCCTCACCATCCCGAGAGTCTTTTGTAACGTCGAATGTATCGTTTGAATCTGAATTGCCTTCCCTTGTGTCGTTACGGTGTTCAAGCCGCTTGGAAGTATATAGCCGTACTATACATAAGCATTTTGTAGCAGGAAGAATTTATGATGACCGTTAGAGTTTGTCTTGTCAATATTAACATTCATGCTCTTGGTCATACAAAACACGATTGACCATGCCGATGGGTATGTCGTAGAGAGCTGGATTGCCACCTGAATCAAAATACGGGGTGTGATCGTTCGGGTCTGCAGGAAATAGAACGCGCCGATCTGCCAAAACCCAGGAACACTTCAGTAGGGTATCTAAACTCGAGCGAAAAATACATCTACCTGTTATTGAGCTCATATCGGAGAACGATGGTGTAGCGGCGATAGCCATCGAGGAATACACGATATAAGTGGTGATGACGAGAACGATAGACCAAGCGGGGAGGAGCACGGCCCATTCACTAAACACGCAAAGGGTTCAGTCGTAGGAAAGAGTTGTGAGCTTCCGTGCTTACCGGTTCGGATACCAATCTATGCCCACCCACTGAATGTATTCATCGGGAACTAGAGCCCAGACAACATAGAGGCAAAAGGCCAGCGAGGTAGAGGTCCATGCTACGAAACCATAGAATTCTGGCGCACGGCTCCTGGAAGGTGTATTTGGATGAAGTTTACTGTTAGAGTTGTGTATTGGCTTGTTGCTAAGCATTATCGACGCTCGACGTTCAGTGCATGGACTCAGTGCTTGGAGGTGGAAGTTTTTATCCCTGGAGGAAGAGAGGGTCCGGTTTGTTGCTTGTTGCCCGGTGACTTGGCTCACCGGCAACCCATCGGGCCAACGTTCTTTCCTGAACGACGGACGTCATTTCTTTGCTATTGCAGCCTTCTCTGTTCCAAGGCTACCTACGAATTTCAATACACTCTTGAAACCCCCCAGAAACATGGCTGCGAC
>JABCKV010000021.1:72642-187241 GCA_018282005.1 Asterophora parasitica | reverse complement strand
GCATGCTAATGACTCCAAAGATATGCACGGAAAGAACGTGTTCCGGTATGCTTGGTCAACTTTCTTGGGATCGACTGTGGAATTGACCTGAACAGAACCTCGCGCTCTACATGATCTGCTTCGTTGCGCCGTTGGTGCTTCAACCCATCATCAACCTTCTAACAATTCGCTCTTGGTGGGACCTCCATAACAGTGCGTGTCTTTCACGAGCCATCACGCTGTGCATTGCCCTAATTGCACATCACTCTCCCTCACAGGCACACTTGGACGTATGTCTTTCACTCCCCCCATCGTGTGTTCTCATCTGAAGTCCTCTCAGTAATCCTTGGACTTGGAATCACCGGTTCAATCACCCAATTTGTTAAAGTCACAGTCGGGCGTCCCCGACCAGGTACGTAGCATCCGCGCTCTTTTCCACCTTTTTTCTTGGATTCTCATCCCGGGATAATGCAGATCTCCTCGATCGGTGTTTGCCACCTGCAGGCACCGTAGATCCTCCCTTTGGCCTCACATCTTGGCAGATATGCACGCAGACTAACCAGAAGCTCCTCCGCGACGGGTTCCGCAGCTTCCCATCCGGCCATTCTAGTTGTACGTGACAATTTCTGGACTCTCATTTGTGTCCTGATTTCTGATTTTGCTCCGCGTGGATGTCCAGCATCGTTTGCGGGACTCGGATTCCTCGCATTCTACATCGCTGGGAAGCTCCATCTATTTGATCGGCGCGGCCATACGGTAAGTTCACCGCATGACGTCGACGGTCGAAATAAACAGCAATGAAACGCGGTACAGGGCAAAGCATGGCTGTCACTCGTCCCCTTCGCCGGCGCCTCCCTAGTCGCCATCTCACGTACAATGGACTATCGCCGTACGTCGCCTCTCTCGTTCCGCCGCCTTACATATCCAGAATGTTCAATGCACTGACTTGCTTCTCAGATCACTGGCACGACGTGCTAGTGGGCTCTCTCCTCGGCACGGTGGTGTCGTACTTCACGTACCGCCAATACTACCCCAGCCTCGCCTCGGAGCACTCGCACCGCCCGTTCTCCCCCCGCATCAAGCGCGAGGAGGCTGCTGGCGGCGATGTCCTGCCCGTCCACCAGCCGCAGCGGCCATCCTCCAGCTCCACTCACAACAGCCAGGAATTTGAAACGGCCCTCCTCCCCCACCACCACCGCCAAGAACAACAACAGCAGCAACAAACCCCAATCCCCAGATCGACGTATACGAATCCCTTCGGGCGGCAGGGTGATAATTCAGGGGAACGCTCTGGGCATGGGGATGGACATGGGGCAGATGACTATGAGTTGGAGGGGACGGGCGCGCTTGCGGGTACTGTGCAGCGGCCGGCGCTGCCCGAGGAGGTGTGGAAGGACGAGGGGAGGCATGCGGTGAGCCCGACGCAAGGAGAGGAGCCGACGTCGACGCCGAATCCGTATGATCGGGCGAATGCCACTTCGTAATGACTGTCGACGTGTGTAGTTTTTGGATGAGAAATCTTCGAAAATAGACATCGATTAATGCTTTCCTGCTGATTATCCTGGTATCTTACCGTTGTGCCAGTGTGCGGTGGGCTTGGAATCTAGTGCCAGTCTGTCGAGGTCCTATACAGCTCTTCAGTAATGAATAGAGCAAGATGAGGCGATCGAAATATATAACGCCGCCCGGAATGAGTTTGAGGTTGAGATAGGATGGTCGGCACCAGAAGACTTGAGGCGCCGCCCATTAGCTCATTCACGGTGGCGCACCGGCCTCGAACGGAAGAAGCGAAACGTAGCGCCGCCACTGGAATAAGTTCGGAGGGAGCAACGCACTGCAATTGTAAAGAGAAGAGATGGCGAGAGTTGGATACGTCCACGTCCACTGTTCTTCCATGATATATGGATCTTCAATTTCCACAGTAGTACTCGTTGTCCTGGTAAAATTGCAGAGATGCTTGTTGGTAACAGTCATCGAACGGCGCGTAAGGGGTCATAAGTCGTTAAGTCGTAAATCGTAATGTTTCGTGAATGATAGGTCGTAAACGAATATCCCGGAAATCCCACCGAAAAAAAGAATGCTACAAGTGCGGCGCCGCCCTAGACACGCGCCATGTCTCTACGTCGTCCTAGAGTTGCTGCTGCCCCCCATCGAGTTGTCGCCGCCGCCGCCGCGTCGGGTGCTCATCGTATGAGTGGATGGTGCCGTCCCATACGTCTTACTCTTCTTCTTGAGGGGACCGTCGCTCGAACGAACGTCGCTATCAGGCTCGGATGCCATAGCGCTGGAATTGCGCTTTCCCGAGGTGCGCAAGGAGGCATTATGCGCGCGTCTGTGTGCGGTCTCGGAAGCCTGCTTGTTCAGTGCCGGGAAAGAATCGATGGGTGCGTCATTGGAGAGGGGCCAATCTGTAGACTCGAGGGCGCTTTGGAACAGGTCGTCCATGAACTGGTGGTTTCTGAGGTCAAGATGCTCGGGGGGGTTCGAAGTATCCTTGAACGCGGCCGGCGGCGGTGCACCGGTACGTTTGGACCACAGGCCTTGGGCTGGTTTGGCGAATTCGATCCATTGCTGCAAGGCAGATACAATGAGAACGAGCCATTCCTGTAAGGGCTCGGCGGTGAACCTGAAGTCGTCGCCAATGTGAGCTTGGTTTAAGATCATGCCACGTTTGTTATCGCCTCCAACGACGGTCCCGTCCGCATATTTGCCGCGATTCTGAAAGATATTTTCGATGATATAAATCGTCGCTGTGGCCTTGCTGTGCGGGAAGTATCGAACGCAATGGTAGAAAATGACATAGAACAGGGACTCCATATCGTCTTGGATGGTGTGCACTTTCTCGCGACGAGTGGATATGCTCATGAGCAGAAGACACGACATAAACTCCCAAGTGCCCTGCCCAACGAGTAAGTATCATTTAAAACCGATGACACAGGAAACGTGGACGAACCGTTTTCTCGTGACGACGCCGGGACTGCAGCTCCGACTTCTTTTTCGCGAGGTCCCAGTCGTTGAGTACTCCGCGACCATGCTCGTCGATGAGGATATTCTTGCCGCTGACGTCTCGATGTATGTATCCACATTTTTCATATGCTTGTCGAAGAGCTGGATCATATATCTGTTAAGCTTCGTGCTTCGTTGAGGTATTGGATGGGAATGGATAGACATACCTATATATGCGTCTGCGCAGACCTGCATCAGGTGCATTGACGACCTGACCTTATCGAGATGTTTCCCAACAAAGTCGACCACGAATCGATGGTGGACGCGTCGCACGACGCGTTCCGTATTGTTGCCGCAACGCCAGTGGACGGCTCGTTGGAGAGGAAGCGAGTCTGACGAGCTGGCTGGCCCTTCGCCCTTCGGTTCGGGAACGAAGAGATCGGTCACGGTTGCGTCTGGAAGGTCACCCCCGCAGAGGAATGGGGGTATGTTCTCCACGCCTTTCGACTTGAGCTCGATCAGGACCTTGGATTCAGGATCGAGATCATGCGCACGCCATGTGTCCTTCAGGAAACAGAGCTTCGTAGGATCCACGAGTTCGAATACGGGATACGCTCGCGTGCATCGTCCAGTTAGTGATTCAGGATAGGCCATCGAGCCCCATCCAATGAATTCCCTAGGATCCCCGCCCTCGACGGGAACAGTGAAGACGACGACAGGGCGCTCCTTCTTTTTAGCCGGAGCCCACTGCAAAAGAACCTTTTCGGCGAGGTTTTTCTCTTCAGTAGTAGCGAGGCGGACACTAGTGTCACGTCCACGTCCAGCATCGTCCAAGTGAGAGAAGCGCCAGAGAAACTCGATCAGGGGCTTAGAATTTGTGCGATAGTCGAATTGCTCGGAGACGATAGCGCCAGAACGGTCCCAACGAATGAAGCGGGCATATGGGTCGCCGATGTAGACGGTGAAGGCAAAGAGGCGATGCTGGCGTGAACACCATTCAGTGGCATAGTGGATGAGCTGGGAGCGCGTTTTGGCGCGCTTTTCAGCATCGGCTTCAAACTGATGCGCCAGGCGGCCCTCCGCGGCGACATTACTAGGTGGGTCTCTAAAGCCGTCATACGCATCGTTTGGCTTGAGCTCAATATGGCATTCGAGCTCGCCCCATTGCGTTTTTTTTTTGGAGGTGTCGAGGCTGGCGAGGTAAATACTGGGATCGGGTTTTATCTTCCAGCGATGCCCGTCTGGGTCAGGGTGATTCGAAGTGTCGACGATCTTGAATCCCGGAAGGATATTATGGTCTGCGATGAGATCGATCTAGTTCGAGACAGTCAGTAGCAGGAAGCCACCCAGTTCTATGACTCACAAAAGGTTGGTACATTTCGCTTTCTTTTTTGACATCCTCGGGCATGCTGTTGAAGTGGGTGGCTTCGAGAGGAGGTGCGTCGTGAGGGGCCTCTGGTACGAACTCGCGAAGGAATTCCTCCATAGGCATCGGTCCAACCAAAAGACCAACCATATCTTCGTCAAGCCTCTCCCGGTGAGGCTCAAGCTTTTCTAGGGTTGGTTCAAAGCCGCTGGCAGGGGGAAACTTTGTCGGCGAGGTCTGTGAGGAAGGCATCGTGGTGGGGATAACAGATGATAACCATACCTGATCAGCAATGCTTTATATGTTGTAGCTGCTAACAATGGGCAATCGGGTAATGGACTGCAACGGACCGTATACCTTGCTGGCCAGGCTCTTTCTACCAAGTTGGACCGTCAGGCGAAACTTCGGCAGCTGATGACATTGTTCAGGATACAACTTGCCTTTTCGGATTAACAAAGCAGATAGCCTATGGGTTTCCGAAACACCCGGACGCACGCAAGCCGCACGACGCTGGTCAAAGTTTGAGGTTGGACCCGTCGACGAACAAGTTGCAGCAATGCAAGTTTGTTTGATGCCATCAATTGACGGCGTGATCGCTCTTCAGGGTGGGCGTTTTCGCGACATACGCATATTATTGGCGCGGCAATGGAATGCGTCCGGGGGCCGGGGGTCGGAGAGATGAGACGAAAAATTCGATGTCTAGATGAATGGCGTCCACTTTTGAATTTGAGCCAATCCGTAGATAGTGAATAAGATCTGTAATCACTGAGGCCGATCTACTCCTTTCTAGTTCGGCACTAGTGCTTGTACTACCAGTAGATCAAGCAGTTGAGCGAGGCAAGACAGAGGGGAAGAAGCTTTTGGTGTCTTGATCCATTCGGGAGTCGCCAGTGTGGGGGAAGCATCGACGGCGACGATCACGACAGAGGAGTCGATCGAGGCTCTGCTTTCGAAGTTACCGATGCAAGCATTTGAAGGTATGGATATTCAAAGCAGCTAGTGAAATACATTGGTATCAAATCCGTTGGCCATCAATCCAGTATGGGATAACTTCATGTGAAAAAACGGTGTTAGAAGCTTCACTACGGTCTTGATAGAATAAGAAAAAGATATCCATACGATAATACAAGAAGGGGAATACAGCTGATAGCTAGGACTGTGCCTTTTATACAGATCACGGAGAGTAAATGTTAAAGATGCCAACTGTGTTGCCAAAGCCAGCAAAGGCGTGTGTTGGGGTAGTGAGAAGAGGCGATACCCGAGTGAAGGGCAAGCGAGGGATGCCGTCGCTCGATGAGCTTGTGGATGAGGATCGCGAAGACTTGGGACTGAGATCAGACTGAATCGTTAGAGCAGCCAACAATGAACTCTGTAGGCGTGATATAGCTGGATCGAATGTCCACAGCTCTCACCGCTCGAGCGTTGCTGTAGGAAGCCCTTGCGTACAGCTGGGCTTCAACAGTGCTTGCGTCCCGCCCTTCGTACGCCCTTCGTACTACCTTGACCGTGGCTTCCTCCTAACGCCTAACAACCGCCTTCCATTGACTCCCCAACCCCCTCGTTCGCAAGTGATGTCCATCACTCAGACAAGGACAGCATCGCGCCAGAACGATGATGAGTTTAAAGCGCTCGCGAGTCACAGTCATAAGCGTCGCTGGGGAAGGGCACGGCCAGGGTAGTATTATCGAATGAACGTCGACCAGGGTTGTCCGATGCTTTTCTCGAGTGAACGCCATGTCCCGAGACAGGGAATGCCGAGGCCTCAAAGATTGTCGCTAGCCTCGCGCGCGGTATTGAAGGAGACACAGTCCCACCTGTCTGCGATGTTGTGCTGTTGCTGCGTGAGGGCCTCCCAAGATTGTCCCGGGACGATACACTGCGCAATCGATGTCTGGAGCATGAACACTGTCGGGTCTCGTCATCGACATATAGCCTGAACAATCGCACGACGTGGTTCACCGAAAACGCGATAGAGACGCTCTCTAATGGAAGCTGGCCGCAGAAATGACACGTTTCACAGGAAACAGGGGTGACCTGCAGGTGGTTGATGCGCCCGTAAACCTCGTCGAAGACAGAGATGCATTCACCCGTCGAGCCGTCCCACAAAGTGAGAAGTCCGGCATCTGTCGCAACGGGAATAATCAAGCGAGTGCACCGCCGAGCTCAGTCTGCCACGCGTGGACTCTGGATGCGGTGTTGGTGGCATCTCCAGCTTGGACGCAAAAATCGTTCAGGAGCAATGGGTCCACGTCGCGCGTGTCTAAAATCTCTAACGTCCCGTCTTGTAGGCTGAAGGCAACGAAAAAGCGGTCCATAGGGTGTATGCGGACCAATGAGCATTTGACGATGGGAACCTGGCGTGAGGAGGCGAAGTAAGCGGCCGTCAGACCTCTCTCCAATGGCCACTTAGCAGCGACGCCATTCTCGTAGGTGGCCAGCAGGGCGAGGCCGGTCACTGGCGCCGTAGCGAATTGGATGTCTGTCACAGCAGCAGAGAGATTGTCGAGGGAGAAGAGAGGTAGCGATTGAGCGGATTCCCCCTCGAGCGTCCACACAGCGATTATCCCCGACCCAGTGCCCACTGCAGTGGCGATCGCTATTGTCAATAGCCACAGTTGTCAGTGTGGACACTGCAGAAGATGTACTGGCGGTGCGGAGAAGGACCTGGCCGGCATCAATAGCAAGATGGGCCTTTTTATCGACGCGCCAGATGATAATCTCGTTGTCAAGGCCAACAGAGGCAACCACCTTACCGTCCTTGATTGCAGCGAGGAGTTCGACGCCACTGGTCAATGCGCGTGGAAGAGTTGAGAACGAGACCTGGCTCTCGAGGGATTTCAAATCCTCCTCGGGAGCATCAGACTCGGCACGATTCCGCTGGGCCTCTAAAAAAAGTTGGGCGTTCTTGAACAGGTAAAAAAGAAGGTCATACAGTGCACTGATAGTCGCCGCAATGGGCATAAACACGATCTTGTGCAACCAAAGGGCAACCCGGAACGTTCGCATGGAGTAGCGCGGTCGGGGTCTTTTTCGATGGACGAACGTCGTGGGATCTGGGTCTCTGAACGTGACGATATTGGGGACTTCGACGCGGAGGTGAAGAAGTGGGGTCGAAATTGAGGGTCTTCCAGATATACCAGGCGGCGGGCTTTTTGTTCGAACTGGGCTCCATGATTTTCGTGGGGGGCCGAGGGAAATGATTCGAAAGGCTGGCCTGATCATGATTTGATGTCGAGGTATATGTCGTGTAGGAAAGCGTTGCTGTGATTGCTAGAAGCTATCTCGATCATAAATATCTGTCCGTCCAGAAAAAAAAAATCAAACTAACCAAAAGAAAACTGAGATTAGTCGTCGCACGGCCTTTCAATAGTTTTTGAACAGAGAAGATAAGTTTTTTGCAACACCGAGTGGGGTTTTGGTGGCGTGCCCCTCTTGGAAAGCAGTTGGATAGCAGGTGCCAACGACGATGAATCATGTCGCAGGAGTTCATCCAGCTACGTTGAAGGGACGCAAGAGTTAATCCCAGAGAGTGAAATTGGGAGTTACCTCTAGTCGTTGAACATCAATTGGCAATACAGCGACGAAAAATGTGTGCGCCAGAAACCAATGGGCGACCAATACAACGATTGCAAACGAGCAAAATTGTCGTATAGCGCCCACAGTAAAGAGGGCGATGATTCCGAGAATGATGATGTAGGTAACGACTTTCAAAGTATTGGAGGTTCCAGCGCGGCTGAGTCCTTCAGCTATTCGCTGCTTCACAGAAAGCGGTCTTCCCGACAGCATCGGCCCAATTGAAGAAGGGAAGATGAATGTAATGATTTTTGAGGCCTGTGAGACTTGCATACCAGATTGAACATATTCTCTTCTCTGCGCCGACGAAAACGATGACGATTGGAAGCACAATTGCCTTGACAGAAGATGAATGTGGCACTTGATTGTTTTGAGCGGGTGACGTACCATGGCACCATGGTTACTTTGAAACCAACAAGTGAGACTAGTGATCGTACTGACCGTGATCTCCATTAACGTAATTCCGACGCGCGAATGGACCGCAGTCATATTTCCCACCGACCACACAACGTAAGCGACGAATTCAATATAGGCCAGATACACGAAGGTCGACAATGACCACCCCTCGGCCTTCGATAAGTATTGGTCGTACTGGAATAGAAATAGACTCGGGACAGGCGTCATTGACTGGAAAGCGAACAGTAGAAGACGCATTTACCTCAATAGCTATGATGTCCTGAATTTGAACATCCTGTGCGAGGGCCTTGTGCACCGTTTGCAACCAAGAGGCATGTTCAGATGCACCTTCGCAGTCCGACTCCGGAAAGAAGTACGTGACAGCTAGAAATGTTGCATAGTCAAAATTCGAGCCAGCTGCATGATGCTCGTGCGATCCTCGCCGGGCCAAAACCATTGAGGTGTGACGGTGATGCTACCGAGGGATATATTCTTCGACACGCCGAGGGTATCCAGAATATCGGCATCGGAATGGAGGGCATCTCGGTCGGAGCGCTTGAGGCAGGAATTGTCACCGTTTGATATGAGGGGCTCCAAACGGTTTCAAGGTCGAGGGTCAAAAGCAGGGTGTGGCGAGTAACGGCGCCCTCATCATCGTGCTCGTAACCTTGTATGAGAAGACGCTCAACGCGCAGAGCGGAGACACATTTGGCGCGTGACACAGCATCCTCATGCGTCCAAAGAGCTGGGAAAGACCAAAAGTCGACCAAGTCCTTCTGTACATCGAATGTTGAGATAGTGCTGCGTGATAAGTTATAAGGTATCCACAAAGGAAAGAGCCTCGGGCTGTGATGACGTGTATATCGCGAGCGCAGGGTAAATGTTGCAGCCGTTTTTCTATTGTCCCCCATACATACCTCCGATTCTTATCTTATCGTATTACGTGATCACTCGGTACTTCGTTTCGTCTCGTAGCGTAGTTTTTCTTTAGTTTCTCTCCACTACTTACGACGGACCCCAGTTTCTCGCCACTACTTACGACGGACCCCAGTCCTCTAAGTGCTGACTGCATTGACTCTGCAGACCAGTCGAGATCTCTCGGTGTTCCTCCAGCACCCTGCCGAATACGCTCGCAACAGTAAAATAGGGAAGTGATAACGACGCCGGAGACAAGGATGATGCGTATTTGGTGTGTTGCGCAATGCCTACGAAGCGTCAACCCTTCGGACCGATGAGAAAAGGTTTCTGGGTTGCACTCACAGTCCAAATTGAAGGAAAAGCCGTTGTCCGAGGGTTCGGAACCACTACACGATGCGATTTACATCTGGTACGACACAGTGGCTGAAGAAATTTACTCGGTCGAAATTTTGGCCAAAAGCAGACAGGTGGGTGCGCGGCCGTGGCTCCGACTCCGCCTGGCGGCATGCGCCAAACTTTCTACCGTCTTCCTCAGTCTCCACGCTGGCGCTACCCATCCCAGCTGCCTTCAACTCCTGCCAAACAAGGGTCTTTTCAGCAAGTTCCTCGGCTAGGTCATAGTAATTTACAAGGCCGATATTCCGATTGTAAAAAACGTGCAAATTACTGTAAATGACAGTTGGTAAAAAAAATTCGTCGTTTTTCACAGAACCCTCAGCGCGGTCGCGCTCGCCGCTGTGATTAAAATTTATCAGAAACGTGATCTTTTTATTTGGTCATGTGATATCAAAAATTAAGATCGCGTTCGACGCCATCCTCCTCTCAGTCTGGTTCTCCTTCGACTTGTCTGGATTCGACCCTCCCAGTCTTTGGCCACCGCAAGCACAACTGCTGAAGGTTCTGTCTCGACCGCTCGGGCTTATGTGAAGAATGGAGACAGATCTCAAGTGCAATCGACTGACGTGCCGACAACTGCTCATAGACAAGGCCGTTGTAGTGTGTCCTTTCTGTCATCTGAATCCCAATGAACATGGGCTGAAAATCCTTTGAAATAATCAGACAACATGTGTGTGTTTCTCTGTCTGTAAAACATTACGAATCTCATGTCCACGACGGCACAGGCTCACATATATTCTGTGGTACGCCCGTATGACCTGCGTTGTCCTCATGCCACATCCGACGCGTATATGTCGAAGTTGAATGCGCCAACGAACTATTCAGTGCCGCACGTCTTTGCCCAGGTACTCCGCATATACGCTCATAGGCTTGAACGCTTTTTACCCAACCCTCCTCGTAGCCTGCGATACTTCTCTGGCCGAGCCGTAAATCCGAGCGACCTCTACTTTGTTCATGTCTGATTCTTGCTCCCTCTAGTGATGATGTCGTTGTGCGTCAGCATCAAAGTCTAGTCAAGTCATTTTCACACCACACGACCGCAGGTCTGCTCACTACACCCTTCCAACGACTATAAAACGGTGAGAGGGTGCATATATTCAGGCTTTGATGCTGATCTGGTGAATCAGTCTGTTCTTTCTGGCCTCACTCCATCGACAATCCTTGAGATATGTTCTCGGTCAGGGGTTCACCTACTGCAAGCGATATATCGCTCACTTCCACGTTCAGGGCCATATCATTCTGGCAGTACCAGATATTCCAGGAAAAGTAGGATGTGTCCGCATTATACATCGTTGGCTGTCCAAAGTAACCATTCACAGTTCGTTTCAGCAAGCAGTGGTGCGTAGTCTGAACGACAAAAACGCACTGCTTCAGAAGCAACTCGAAAATGTCGTCCGAGAAGGTCAGTTCAAATGCCAATACGCCTATACTGCGTTATATGTTCTTTTTTTTAGCTAACGGCGAGATCTCTCTTCTGAATAATAAGACTGCCGGTGAGTGGTTTCGATCCCACCAGCCCTAACTGAAGTTATGAACCACAGAACTGGAACGCGATCTCGAGCTGGAACGGAGAAAGACGCGCGAGCTCCAAGACGCGTCGAGAGATAGAGAGAAGGAGTATCAAAAACTCAAGGTACGTCAAATTCGAATTTCCTCACCCACCGACTTGATCAACTACAATGACCGCCAGCTTGCACATGACAAATTCAAACGCAGAGCTCTCCTAGCGCCTCACCCTGCTGGTGCCGGGCACGAAGGGCTTTCCAGCTTCGGACACACGAACGACGACCAGCAACAGCAAAAGCAGCAAAGGCCGCTTGGGATGCACATGGGGAACACTACTGTCAACCTAGGGGCCGTCGTGGGCGGGATGGAGACTAACGGAGCTAGTCACGATTTTCTTCTCGGAGCGTCCTCATGCTTAATTTATTCATCTTCTCTAAGATCCAGAGAACGCCGCTCGTCAACCGCACCATGAACTTCCTACCACAAGGACAACCACACGTTCAACAGAACGTTGGTGCTTGGGCTCAGCATCAAGCCCAAGGCCACGCACGAAAGCAATCACACCGCCAACCGTTTGGCGCGCCGACCGAACGGTCCTACCGATCTGGGACTGACCAATCCGACAGTGCGAACGAGGTCGAGAACCAACTGCTCCACCATCAAGGCGGCGTTCGTGTTTCCGGCAACAGTGCGGGATGGTCTTCGGGCCCTCCTCATCAGCAGCATCGGACCAACCAACAGGGCATCCAGGGTGCCTGGACTTGGATTGATAACGAAAAATTTTCCTTGCTGACCTCTTGAACCCAGGTTTCAACAACAACAGCGGAGGAGGCCCTCGCCGCACTGGTAGCAAGTTTAGGCCAGCTGTAATTCGATGACCGCAAGCCTTCAAACCCTCGGTTTGAAGAATCCGTTTACCGTGCTTGCATTATTGGAAGTTATCCTTGTACATGACTTTTATGTGTTCGATTGAGTAGGGTAAAAGTGGTCCAGTGTATAAGAAGTCCATGACAAATCCAATAGCAGAGGAAAGTCGTAAAGTGAAAGGGGATTGGACAGCATAAAAACAAGCAAAGCGTCAGAGAGAATGAACGTGAACACAGAACGAGCGGAAAAAAGCCTGCCGAGTCTCAGCTCGGCTGAATACTGAAAGAATACAAGGGAATTTCGACGAGGCTCAGCACCAAGGCGCTAAAACTACGGAGATTTGATTGTCCCATTCTTCTCGTCCTCCAGGTACTGGCCGATAGCCAAGATATCCTGGCCCGCGCGGCGCAGGTAACCAGCCAACACAGCGCGGTCCGCATCAGGTAGTAAATGCACAAGTTTATCAACCTGACGCACAAACTCGGGGTCCGCAGCGATATCAATGACTGGGGGCTCGGGCGTCGACATAGTAATGTCATGCAACGATGGGCGACGTGAAAGCTCGTTGCGCTCTGTGATTGCGGCGGCCGCGTTGGACGCAAAAGGGTTGGTAGTAGTCATGATAGTTTGAGAGCGCACCGCACGGTGGTGGTTGGGCGCGGCGCGTGGGCCTCCGGGGACGGATGGGGCAGCGGATATGTTTATGACGCGCGGGGCGGTGGGGGGGCTCTTGACGAGGCGCGCCGGCGAGGTGGGTGGTGGCGTGAGGCCATTCAGACCAGGTTTTCTGGTGGATGACATACTAGCTTTGCGGCCGAGGGAGGCAAAGAAGCCTGTCTTTGTTGACATTGGTGTGGAGGGTGCGAGAGTACGGACGGAAGACGGTGGTGTGACACTGGCGATGGATGATGATGTGCGGGTGCGGTACATGCGCTGGTTGGCGAGGGACGGGTAGGGAAGAACGGGAGGCGTGGCGGGGACGAGGTCTTGAGTTTTGACTGACAGGTCAGTCGCTGTCGACGCGTCGGGGCGTCGAGGGAACGTTGCTTCAGAAATCATGGATGCGCGGGATGTGTGCCTGGGTTGAGGTGTGAATGTATGCGAGGAAAATGCGACAGTGGGACGATTGTTGTTTGCTGTACAATCGCGTCAAATGATATGTACAATTTATAAAGAAGATACACACCTCGCATCTTGGTCTCAAGCGTCCACTCCCCCAGACCGGAGTCGTACATATACAGTTCATTGATCTTCTGTGCGTAAAGCGCACATCGTTCCAATGACGTTTTCCTTGTAGTGATCTCCGCACAGAACATCGCCGGCGGATGCTGTGATATTATCTTTGGGCGAGCTGTCAGCGGGATCATATGCATCGACGGAGACGGTGTTCTTGACGAGTAGTATGTCCCGCTGGAGCGGCGCGATTTCGAGGATAGGGAGGGCGTGCGAGGAAGTGATGATGATAGTCGTCGCAGATTTTTGGTGAGACTGCTCCTTAAACTCTTAGGCGGCGGACTGGGTGTCTCTCCTAAGTGACCAGAATAAGGCGGTGACCGTGATCTGCTCCCTCCTGACAAGTCGTCGTCGGACGTCCTTCGGCTTGCAGATGGCGTTTCAACCAAGTCACTTGTATTGTCGCTCCTCTGTCGTTCATCCTCCAGCTCCTGTTCATTAATGGGCTGCATTGAACGCTCCACGATGATGGACGGAACGTCATTGTCGTCGTGCCTTGCAGCATGGTTGCTGGAAGATGCAGACTTGGCCTCCAGAGCCTTGGCGTCGTCATGTAGACGCTCTGGCGGTGTGATGTCGGAACGTGAAGCTGTCTGAGATTCCATGCCCGAGTCTGAATGCGCCGCAGTCGATGTCGAGGAGGAGGGTGCATATGCGCCTTCACGTCTGTGCACCGATCTAACGGGGCGTACCTCTGGGTTGTTTGTCGATCTGCTAAGATGCACATGTCAAAGCTTGAGACGTTGCCGAGATGACAGACAGCACGTACGTTGATGCCTCGCCGTCTGTAGCCGATCCCTCGAGGCGTGACGTGCTCGTCTCGGGAGACTCAGTGTAATTGTTGGGATTCGATTTTGGTAACCTTGAGGCGAGGGCAGCGGTCACGGAGGCGGGCAGCTGCAAGGCCTGTTTGACAGCTTCAATGTCGCCTCTCGTACGTGATGCCAAAGGAGAGTTGAGCCTAGGAGGCCGGGGAGGGGCAGGAGAATTCATGTCGATGTTAAACATGGCTCGAGGTGGGGGCGGTATAGGTCCAGCAGTCGAATGGGTACCTACGCAGAATTTATGATCCATCAGATCCAAATCTAGAAACTTTTTGATGAGGTTACTGAACTCGAGAATTAAACTTACCAGGTTGATAGTGCAAATACGATCTGTCTTGCGAGGTGAATGGCGTGGCAGAGACAGGCTGCACGACAGCGTGTGTACTGGCGCCGTTATCTCGATTTGAACTGGAACCTTCCCTCCTTCGAAACGGACCTGCAGATTCCAAGCTTATAACCACCGGTGCGGCCACGCGTGCACCTATTTCCTTCTCCTCGCCGATCTCTGGCGTCACAATTAGCGTGTCGCCTCGCGTCATCCCCGGCCTCGCGTACTGCTGCACGGGAGAAAGCAGTCCGTGTGCTTGATGTGATGCATCGGAGACGGCACTTGGAGACGGAGACCGCGAGTGTCGCGAACGCTGATCACCATGCGGGTTGCCCTCGACAAGAATACGGGGCCCAGCCGGTGCCTCTCTCGAAGTTGCATGCACACGGTCGGTTCCCGAAGTTTGAGCGTTGTGGGATGGGGCGTGTATGGCCTTCCCGCTCGTGGCTTCAGATGCAGATCTGTGGTGTCCCTTGTCGTCACGGGTGGAATCGCGAGGGGTCGGGTGAGAGTCGTCAGTGGCTGGTGCGGTGGTTGGAGGAGTTAAATGGGAGTAGGACTTGGGGGCCGCGTCTGGTGGCGCGACCAGAGCCAGACCAGTCAGGTTCGAATGGACCCCGCGCCGCGACCTAATGGATTCCCCCTGAGAATGACCATCCCTCGACTTTGCTGGTGGTGAGTGGTCCACAGGATCCATCTCTAGTATGGCCAGCCTTCGCCGGTCGGACCCTCCATCTGAAGGTGCCTTCGATCGCCGCGTTGTTTGGGATGACGAGACGGGAAGTGCTGCGGTAGTGGAAGTGTTGGTCGCTTGCGAATCGGAATAATCTGAAGGCGAAGTTGAGCCTCCAGAGGTCTGGCGTGTCAATTGTGAAGACCAAGTGGATTCTTGGTCGCTTTCTTCGGGTCGTCCGTCGGCTATTGAGGACTGGTAGTACTGGAGGTAATCCGTATCGCGTTTCGAACGCTCGCCATCTCGTCGTGAGGGCTCCTGCTGGCGTCTGGAATGCTCTGCAGACTGTCTGGTGTGATCAGAGCGTGTGGAGCGAGGGTTTGCTGGAAAATACACGATTAGAGATCTCAGTTGTACTATAGTGAGACCAGGAAGCGACGTACCGGACGAGCTGGACACATAGGACCGCGAGCTCGAATAAACAGAATCCTTCGAGCTCATGGTGGAATGCAGAAAAGTCAATAGGAGAGATTGGCAGGCAGCGGGCTCATGGCGGTAACCAGAAGAGTTTATATGCGGAACGTTGTTGTTTCGTCTTTGTGACAATTGCGGGTGCCTCGTTTGTCCACCGTGACGGTTGTGTGGATGACCATTTCGAATTCCCCACATCTACTGCCTTCATCTATTCTTCAATATCTATCCGAATTCGAATTATACCATCATCATCCATGGCACAACGATTTCTTATTGGTTTGAATGAATGAAGAAGGCGCCCAATCATACTTACTGTCATGGATCAATATATATCCTTGAGCTCAACCAACAGCATTGCCTCCGCCCCAAGGCTATGAACTATGTGGCGCTAGGATGCAATGTGCCGTTGGAACCGATGCAGGTTATCTTATGGATCTCGTGTTGCAGTGGGATGCATGCCTGCTCTCATCACATCGCGGTCGAAGCTTGGTCCGTGGTGTTTCAAACGGATAGATGCGGACACTAGTTGGTGCGTCGAGTACGGATTACTGCAGGTATGTAACTTTGTCGATGTAGTGGGGTCGAAGTATTTCAAGCCTCGCTCCACAGGCCACTGGTTCGACTCGGATCGGACTTTTGTTCCAACCTGTCGAAGGGTGCTAGGCACAGTACTGATATTCTTGGAAGACCTGGGATGCGCTGGGGGGATGGGGTACTTGTGCACATATTAATAACTTGGCGGGCGCCCTGCCAGTATACGTGGATACATATGTATACATCAGGTATACATAGTAACATACATTTTTTGTTTGAAATGAGTAGAGGTAGCTGATCCGCACCGTGGTAATTGAATGGCGTCCTCCAGTTGCAACAGATATACTTAAAGTCTTATACTTCAGATGTTGTAGCCTTCCATTTGTTCATGAAAGATAAGAAAAGTCCGGAATCAACTTGGCTGTTGCAACGGACTGCCTGAATTCTATAAACAGTCCTTTCTCCCATACCCTCATGTCGTCGCATCTCTACGAAGTCGCTCTGTTCGGAGAGTTCTTCTCTCGCGACCTCAAGGCAATCCTCAACCGCATCACTCTCCACAGCGAGTCCTCTCGGCCTATGCACACGCGCGAAATCGTGTTCGAGCCCCTCGACGCGCAGCACCAGCGCGACACCGGCGGCGAGCCTGTCATTCTAAGAGCGAAGAAAGAGTTGACGGAACCTGACTCAGGGTGGTATGTGGACTTCGATCTCCACATGCGAACCCACCGCTGAAGAATGATCGTCGCGCAATCAGGGTTTTGTATTCGTATCTAAAGCCAGAGTCGGTTCGGGTACATCCTGAGGCGACTGTGCGCCCGTGGGCCACTTGCCAGGTTGTGGGAGACGCATTGAGTTTTGCTGCTGCACTGGGCTACCTGTAAGGCATCCATCGAGGCTTCACCGCCTTCCGTATGGCGAACACTCATCTCAACATCAGCCGGCGCTCACAGATTTACAAGCGTGGCTATGTTTTCCGTCGCGGCTCGCTCATAATCCTCATGTTCCAGCAAGAACAGGTGTGTATCCATCCCAATGATGTATCTTTTCGCGATGTAAATAACGCCCAAAATGAAGGTGGACCCGAAAACTCAGCAGCCCATCCCAGCGCACACTGACACTCTTTGGGAAGTGGAAGTCAAAACCGCATCTCCGATACGAAACACGCAGGAGACCCCGCTCAGCAAATCGGTAAATGCTGTTCTCGAGGTCCAGCTCTTCATGAAGGGATTGCTCGACCTCCGGCGACAGGACGTTTAATGAATCCCAAGACTCTAGCGGCCCTGGGACAAACAGGTATATTATATCTACTCAGGCTCATGTTCGTCACCCGATGCACCCCAATCAACCTCATCGTCGTCCCCGACATCCTGTGTCCAGCTTTCTCCTCGTGCCCGCATGAGTTCCATCAGGACCGCAGGGTCGATCTCCACCTCGACCCCGTCATCTGAATCGGTCAATGCATCCTCCTCTTCTACCGCATCCCCCTTCTGGGCCTTGACATCCCCGCTTTCTGTCTCGTCATCATCGTCACTGCCCGCATACCCGCCCAGCAACGCCAGCCCAGCCTTCGGCTTTTCCTCTTTCTCGCCCTCGTCCTCGCTTCCGTAGCCTCCCAGAAATCCGTTGATCGCCTGCTTCCCCGCCTTCGCCGAAAGCTTTCTCCGCTTCGGCCTGGGCTCGTCATCATCAAGCGTCTGCGTCACCGCCCCCTGCACGTCCACCACCGTCCCACTGAATTCTTCCCACACCTCGATCGTTGGAAACTCCACGAAATGCGTATTCTGCAGAAGCGCCTCAAGTGTCTGGGTCGGGTCTAAGCGGTAGTACGCTAAGCGCGTCCGTGAGGATTTTTGGTGCACGACCGCACGCGGGTCCATTTGCGCGGTCATCACGAAGTGTGGAGGTGTGAAAGAGTCGGGGTCGTCGGGGTCGGGCAGGATGAGGTGTCTAATCCATGAGGGGGCAGCACCGTCTTTCTTGGACAACGCGCGCTCGGCAATTTGCCTTGTTAAGGTGAGGAGTGGGGTGGCGATGCTATTTCGGTGTGTCAAAAGAACGTAGGGTGGGCCGAGGGCTTGGGAAGAGGGCTTGAGCGGGTCACGCGGCGGGTGAATTCTGAATTCTATGGTCAGGAATGCTGTGTGTGTTCTGCCGAGATAGCGATGAAAAGAGCAATCCATTTTATTAATTTTGTCCCTATGAACAAGCAACGGAGAACACACTTGAGGTCCCAATACGACTGATTGAGTTTCCGCCGCTCCATTCCGACGGGGAGTATATCCACGTCGATGTCCCTCGCCTCAAGCTGCGTCTTCAACATGTCACGCTTCATCGGGGCCCCCGTCCTGCCCCTTCCTCTCCCCCTCCCCCTTATATTGCCGCCCCTGCCTCTTCCCCTGCCTCTCCCCGTCGCACTTGCGCCTTGTATCCCATACCCACCCCTCACGATTTCTTTCCCCCAGTCACCCACGCGCCGCCCCACTTCCTCCAGATACACATAGTCGTCCATCATGGCACCCCACCCGTACTGGTTCATCGGGACATACTTAGTCTTGTCGCGTTCACCTTTACATCCTGTCGCTGTCTTGTGCCCCGTCGAGCACGACAGGGAACAGGTGCGTGCCGCGCAACGCGGGCAAGTGTAGATAGAGTACCGGTGGTTGCAGATGCTGCACATTTTCTGTGGGGCAGCAGGCTCTGGGGCGGATGCGCTGGTGCGGGCTTCAGGCTGGGAGGCGTCTGGCATGAGTGTGTCCGCCATGATGAGGTTGTGGGCACCAAATCAGCACTAAGGCATTGGCAAGCCTCTCGACGACTTTTCTGATGCGAATCACGTGAATGCAAAAATTCGAACGCGTATACTACGCGTTCTTTAATTACGCGACGACCCCAGCAACTTGAAGTTGGCAACAGCTCTCCCGACAAGTTCACCCCGAGTAGAATGGCGGGGTTGTAAGCAGTATTAATATTGTGTCAGAAAGAAAGAATAGTACACAGCTACACAGTGGGTGGTCTAAGTAAAGGGGCGTGGGGTCCAGGTAATTTATGCTTGATAGATACATCCTATGTGATGGGTCCAGTAGAGATGCGACGTCGCGAATAACGCCATTTTTGTGCTCGACCTCGAAGATACGAGGCGATCAAATGTCATCCATGCCAAAGTCGATCTCGACCTTCTCTCCCGGCTTAAATGCAGGAAGGCCTGTAATTGAAGGTTAGTAAAAGAACGCGACAACCACTGCGAGACGCACCTAAGTATGGACAACCCGCGCACCGGAATGCATCCCCGAGGAAGCAGCTCCCACAGCTACTCGTAGCCTTAGGCGCCGCACCAGCCGCCCGGATTAGTCTCTCCCTCTCGTCCTGTGCAATGGCCCTCGCCTCTCCATCGATCGATCCATCCAAGAACACGACCTTGCTCGCCTTGCGCTCCTCCTCCTCGAGCTCCGCCAGTCCACACGAGCAGCCCTTGCACGCCTTTTTCCGCCGCGGTGCCAACGGGTTGACAGGTTCACACGTGGGCACCGGCCGCGCTTTATCCGCAGGCGTCAAAAGCGCCTCTGCGTCAATTTTGGGGGTCGCGGGGGAGCTGAAGGACCACAGTGCCTTCTTCGCTGCAGGGTCGGTCTTTTTGCGTTTTATAAGCGGCACGGCGGCTGCTCTGAGGGAGAGGGAGGCCGCAGGTGCATAATCTGGCTTCTGTGCGATGATGGATCCCTCATGTGGGAGAGTGGAGAGCACTTGGAAACCAGCTAGAGTGAGTTCTGTGGGAAGGGTTTGAATCGCGGCAGAGAGGTTAAGGAGATGCAGTGTGCCCAGGGGCGTAAGACCTGTGAGCAGCTGTGAGAGAAGAGGTGTGAGATGCGGGGTAAGGTTTTGGTAGTTGTCGGGCGCAAGGGTGATGTGGACAGAGGAGTAGGAGCCTGGGCTTAGTGTTGTAGCTTAACGCGGAGATTATGAGACACCTTCCCAAAACTTCGTGGACACGTTAACGTACCTCCGTCCACCAATCGATCCAGCAGGAGTTTGTCGACCCGCCGTGTCCCCTCCAATTGCGAAATAAGCGATTGGTATTTTCCATCCCCGGCTGTAGATAGCGAGCCGATCACCAGTGCAGATCCCTTAGATGGAGACGTCGCTGAGGAAAAGCGGTCTACAGAAGCTACGGCGACCGCGGTGGGCGACATGGACCACGATAATGAAAAAGTGTTGACTGAGGAGTAACTGAGGAGGATGTCAAGTGGTCGTGAAGACTTGGTGCCAATTGGCCGATGCTGAGAAAGCCTGCTTTTCTCACGATGACTCAGCTGCCAAAGAAATTCTCGGCCGATCGGATCGTTCCAGCTTGGCGCCCTCGGTCGTAACAGGATTATCTAGTTTTATGAGTATTACCATCATACATGAGTCGTTGTGGACTCATAATCGTTACCGAGACTAAAGTGTAGACGTAAGGTACCTCGACCATCACTGCGGCTGAGCCTGCTG
The DNA here is from genome assembly GCA_018282005.1 of Asterophora parasitica. NCBI lineage: Eukaryota > Fungi > Basidiomycota > Agaricomycetes > Agaricales > Lyophyllaceae > Asterophora > Asterophora parasitica. The sequence continues at coordinate 166,740 of JABCKV010000021.1, read as the reverse complement.
TTGCTGCTGCTGCTGCACATCGGCTGGGTTGGGTGGGGGCGCCATATGAGGTGGAATCCCGTGCATGAGCGCCTCGGGATTCATGGGGGGAGGCATCAACGCCCCTCGAACGCGGAACAGCATCATCCTGTACCACTCCGGATCCACACCCGCCTTCTCCTGCTCCGCCGTCACCTGTTGCAGGTGTCCTATTTCCTTCAACCACGCCAGGCGCCAGTTGACGTTGCCGTGCTCGTCCAACTCCAGACCCTCCTCCATGTTGATCGGCATAGGCGGAACGGGAGGGGGGAAGCGCATGCCCCCCATCATCTGAAAGTTTGGGTCGAAACTGTTGAAACGGTAAGCCAGGGCCCATGGAACATCATGCTGCGCGCGCTCCACTCACGGAAAGGGAGGAGGATAAGGTACTTGCCTGCTTGGGCCAGCATCCTCTGGATGCATGGGTTGTTGCACAAACTGTGCATGGGGGTCATCGAAGGCACCATCTCCGGGGTTGTAATCGATGTCCGCTTCTTCCGACCCTCGCTTTGCGCCCTTCGACTTCTTCTTGCGAATGCGGTGAACGCCTGTGCGAGGATCGACGTTCTCGTTGACGGTCCAGTACGAGCCCTTTCCGCGGTCCGTGAGGGGCCGGGGAACTTTCTCAAAGCATGGGTTGAGCGATAGGTTATGACGAACGGAGTTCTATGGAAGACATCGTCAGCAGATGAGGCACAAGGTGGGCATTTTGAGCCTGTAAACTCTCCACAACAAATAGGGCCAGTCAAACAACAACAGCGCGAACGCGGGGTCGCGTCGTGTCTGGAGTTCAGACTGACCCATTGTGGCGTAATGATAGGGTGCGGCATACTCACTTTCCATCCATTCGGGGCAGTTCTGAAGTAAGGGAACTGAAAACAAAGGTAAAAAAAAAAAAATGTCTTAAATGATCAACATCGCCAGAGAGGCAAAATGCCAACATACTCGAGACTCAATGGCATAGTAGATATCTTCCAACAGTAGTTTCTGATTTGGGGATCCCTTGATAGCATAGCTGTATAATGGGTGAGTATGTGTCACTAACAGCAGATCCCGGAAGTCCCGCATTTGGGACCTGAGGATCCTATTTCACAGAGACTCACCGAATAAGAGTCGAGTATGGATAGAATGGCTTGCTGCCCGGCGGTCCGTCTCGCAAAGAGTCGAGGTTGATAGGCAGCCCGCCAGTTAGGTCATTCTCTGGCGGATAGTAGGAGGGGCCACCGATATCTGAGCCATCGGGCATCATTTGGGGCATGCCCTGCGGAGGAGGCTGAGACATATCGGAGGCCTGGCGAAGTCGAGAGTTGCGTTGTTGAGGTGATGGTGGTCGGGAGCAGGGGGAAACGAACCAAGAATCAATGGGCTTATGTCAGAGACGTGGGAATTTCCCAACGCTGCGCACGGACCTCCCTACTGCCCAAATATGCCTCGAATTGAGCCTCCTCGCTGTGCACCATGCTAACGAGATCCAGAGGATTCGACGGTGTGGCGGAGGAGGAGCAAGGGTGTTAGTGTGTCAGGAGCCACTAGGTTCAACATACCCCGACAGCGTCCAAATGGTGGAAGACAGGATAAAACACCGTCCAAAGCCCACACAACGGCGTGCACACAAACAAAAGCCCAGCCCAAAAACTCCTTTCTTCCAGCGCCCACAATACTCGCCTGTAGATAGATCTTACAATTCAGAGTACACGAGTGCGCTCTGTATCACCAACAAATGTCTTCGATATCTTTATCTTATTCCTGTCTACTTCGGGAAAGACTATGATTACCAGCGCCGATCGCGACTAGTCGTGACTTCGTGCAATGGCCACGACGCTAGCTCATCGAACGCGTGCAACGATCGTACTTCTCAGAAAGTACGAGCCACTCGTGGCGAGAAACACGGCGTATAGGGTGGCCTCGAGCAACACTGAGCAACTTTCACGGCGAATCGGAAATCGGCTTTGGCTTCCGGTGGTTTTCCGATCCTCACCCTCACTCTCTTTTGCCCCGACTTGATTCCAAGCTAAATACAACGGCTGCTGCGGGCCATATTCTGGCTGTACTACTCTACCTGTGCTCGGCGGCGATCCCTCTACAACTCGAGCATTCTGAAAATAAACTACAGCAGACACGGGCTAACGACCCGGCGGGACGCACCCACTTCGGTTGGACCAGACCTGAATTGTACTCATAGGACCGTCACCCGATCTCGTCACTCGTCTATAGGCTATCTAGAACCCTAGTCCAGCTTTGAAATATCTTGGTGACTGTACACTCAGCTTGGTGGGAAACAGTCAAATTAAGCTTTCGATGACCCTGCGAGGTTGCGCGTACCAGCGGACAGCCTTATTATACGGATACCAGGTATTGCCTAGTCCCAAAACAATGGGCTTCCAATTTGACCTCAGTTATTCCTTCAGTCAAGTGTTTCAGGCCGCACAGCCCACATCCCCGTCGTAAGAGACAACAATTCCTCCAGAGTGGCGCGCAGGAGAAGGCTTTGATTTCAATGATTTACCGCCGGTCCTGTCGCCGGCGGCGGCCATATTCACCGTGGCGTGGGTGGCGTGGGCTATTACACCCACCACAGGGGATTACTGTATTCTACTTCCATTTCAAAACCCCCTTGAATACGCGACGGTGTTAATAATAATCTGTTTGTTGTTATCCAGCACAATTATAGCCGTCGCTTCACCACACATTACTCCAACTTCACCGCTGATGGGAAATATAGAATTCTCTCCCAGCGCAACTTCATGGCTTGAGTGTCCGTACACACAAAATCATCGTCGCGCGGGTTTCGGAACCCCTCCATGTCCCCCACTCGGCTTTGAACTCTTTACTAGCACGAATGGCCGCCACCCACCCAGCGTTCGCGGCCCAAGTCGTTCAGATATGTCAACGTGCGTAACAGGACAGCTCTTGTCGGTCGTTCCCTCATTTCTTTTTCAGTTGTTCCAGCTATCGTCACTCTTTATGATCATCGTGAGTGTACGAGTCAACCACAGCGTAGTGCAGCGACCTACTCAATTACTATATTTCAGTCATCACTCTCGACCAAGAGGCATGCCGTCGTCTATTCATCGCCGTCTCTCACTTCAGCTCAACTAACCCTCTACCCTTGCTTCTTTACAGGTAGAGCTCGTATGGGTGATTGAAATTTCCTACTATTATGGAACCAGCCAAGCACTGACATGATCTTTGGCGCCCACAGGATAAACCCTGGACCATCGCCAAATTCCTCTTCCTGTGGGTGAGTAAAGGATTTACCCATGGCCGGCGGCATGTGCTCAGTTTTTCCGACTTCCAGAACCGCTACTTCAGCAGCCTATTTCTACTGTATGTCTCTATCCTGATATTGATCCAGTAATCAATTCTAAGTCCCTCCGGTTTACAGCGCCTCGGCCATGCGTAAGCCTCGAACTCCTTGTGTGACAGACAGGCTGGCAACCCAAACTCACATACGTGCATAACAGTCTTCTTTGCGAGGCCTCCATCTGATGAGGTAACCTTGACTGCACAGTCATTGCAAGAGTTGTGTTGACCCATATGTCTCGCAGTTGTGCGTGTGTTTTGCGTCTTCTGGATTGGTTAGTGATGTAGACGCTAGTCAATTTTTACCAGCTGTAAGGACTTTCAAAAATCTCAGTGGAAAACAATCACGCTGACGCCGCTGCCACGAATCAGGTAGGAATTGGTTTATCATTCAAGCATGGTGCACGGCAGTCCTCGCTTGGTCTCTGCAATGTAAGTAAACTGTGTTCTTCTTCAGATAGTCCAGCTGACTAACTTCACAAAGCCGTGAATCTATTTCGCACTTTCGCCCTATATTTACAACGCCAGAAGATCATCATCGTTTGCCTGCTATTTTATGTGGCACAAATCGCTTCTACGTCCATAATCCTTGCCGCATCTCACCCTCGCCTGGAGGGTGCGTATCTTAAGATGCTCATCTTACCCATAAACTAACCGGTGCCCCTAGCACGTAACGAATTGTTTCATGGGGTGTTTATATGTACGCCACAGCATTTCCCGAGCTATTACCGCGCAGTATGGATTCCTGCGATTGCATTTGACAGTTTTCTCTGTGCGCTGTCACTTTGGACCTGCTTCCGACATTACTCTAAGCAACTCCGGGACGCGCTACCAACGAGACGTCAGATGCGGGACGTTCTATTGGCAGACACTTTTCTGTATTTTTCCGTGTAAGCCTTCCTCATTTGGTCACCGACCCTCTTCGAGGATGATTGATGTGTTTCGGTGTAGAAATTTGACGACATCAACGGCGAACACCGTGGTGTGGTTTACTCTTTCTGTGAGTGCCGTCAAGAGCGCGCGATGTTCGCAAGAACTCAATGCCAGTGCTATCTTAACAGAGAGAATGGCTCAAGCTCCTCCAGGGCTTTTCAACTGCGGCAACTTGCGTTCTAGGCGTCAGAATGGTTCTCAATATCCGAAGAGCATACTACGTCTACTCGCCTGACGAAGTGGGCAGCTTTGACCGCACTTCACGAGAAGTGGTGGGTGGGCACCACATGATACCTTTGCGCGAAATCCCCTGCTCAAGCACGGACCATGACGCGAACTCGAATGGAAAACGCTCTCGGAGCTTGGAGCTTCCCGGGCCTCATGTTCTTACGAGGATAAGGACAGTAGACACGTTTCTGGACCCACAGACGACACGTTTTAGCTAGCATTCAACAGTTTGTAAGGACGTGTTCCTGAGATTCCTTGTCCACCATAATCAATTAATTCACAGCATCAGAACTGTGTCTGCGGGGCACAGTAATCCAAGAACCGCTCAAAGGACGCGAAATCGTCCTCGCTAGAAACGACCTCAATCCCAGGAAAGCGCCCCGGATAGGACGAGGCCACCTCCTGCCAGATGGGCTCAGTGCTCTGAACATCAAATACATCCGACATGGAGGGTTGAGGCTGGGCCATAGTCTGCGTTGCCTTCGGTAGATAGTGGTCGATGGGGATGATCGGAGCAGGTCCAGAAGACGGATCGTATCCCCGGTGCATTACGGAACGAGTTCGGCGGCGAACAGCGTCGAGATGCTCGACAGCTTTCATAGCCAGCCTGCTTGATGGTCCAATATCTCGTAAAAGGTTCTGAGCCATCGATATCCATTCTTCCAGGTCTTCGTTTTCATTGGAAGTGGGGTCGCCGATAATTGCAACAGCGAACGTCACTGTAATGTGAGGGTTAAATGACTGGTTCGCCTGAAAAAACGAGAACTGACATGCAGCGTCAAATACCCGCACTATGGTATCCGCCCAGGACAGCTGACATCGGTCAATCTGGTTCTGTACAATGAGCTGCCAGGCCAACAGTCGCTTGCTGGAGTTGTTGTTAGTTAAAGAAGCCTCGACAATGGCATGGAATGCACCTAAACATCAGAGACACATATCTCGCATGAGCCTGGAAGTTTGATAGAGACGCATCAGGCCCCCGGGAAGGTTCTCGTACGGGAGAAAGTAGGAAAGGCCGCTGAGACATTTTTAGTTTCATGAACGACAGAAGCAAGGAGTCTGATAACCTACGAAGAGCACTGCGCGAGCATGATATATTTGAAGAGTTAGAATGCGATTCTGACACGTGTCAATGTTGAGTACGAATGATATCATATAAAATAGAAAGTCCACCTGGAAGAGGATGTTTGGTCGCTCTAGAGCCGACCTAAAGGACGACGGGAGCTCGAGCTCGAACTTTTGAATCTGGCTCTCAAGAGCGAAAAGATTGCTGTATGATGGACGGCGGGCTGCGAAGCAGGTGTCCCATACATGTCCACTCAATTTAGCCCACTGAATTTGGAGTATCTGGAAAGCTTAAAAAGCAGGTCAGGCAACAATATGATAGAATCGCACCCGACGCACTCGTGTCAGTGGGTTGACTCAAAGGCCTGCCTTGGAGGTCATCCAAATCCCGCACATCAGTTTGATGAAGATTGAGCGGCGTTTCCGCGTCGCAATGCTTCAACGCGTAAATAGACACAGCGTGAAACCAGGCTATCGACATACCTGCTCGTGGATAATATATGGTCGGTGATATATCATAGTTAGGTACCTTGCATACACCACAACTGAGGTCGATATTCAATAGATTCAAGGAACATCTCACCTATCCAGAGTGAACAAAGTCCCTTTCAAACGTTATTAGTAAAGCAAAGTCTTACAACGATCAGCACCTACACCAAACACGATGCTTGACCTCCACCTGTGCTGGACTTCGCTCCCAAGAAAGAGATGCGTCGAGATGCAACGACACTACCCCAAGGATCAGTAAACGCAGAACTCCTCAATGTAGATATAACCTACTAGCTTGAGCCATCCGTATCGACATCGCTGGATGGCGTATGCCGAAAGTCAGCTGTGCCTCAGTAGAAGTAATGCGCCACATACCTGAGGAATGATAGCAACCGGCAAGATTTCCGTCGTTCTGAAGAGACCGTCAGTTTGAGAAGGTTGACAGCAGGGAGTCTGTTACTAATTGATGAACGGCCAACAGCATCAATGCTTGCACTCTTTCGAGCGAAGGGGAGCCTGTATCGCTGAGTAGAACAGACCGAGCAAACTCTACCAGGCGTTGCTTCAAGACCACTCGTCCTGGTCCATACTCGTAGAACAACCCAGGCTGAAAATCTCGGCCATGAGTAGCGATGTGTACAGAAGCAGAAAGAATTCATACATCAGATGAGCTTTCTGGCAGAAATTGTAAGGATGATGCGCAAATAATTGCCAAAAGAGCCAAGAAATCGAGAGGAGGAGGCTGAGGACCGGAGGAGAATGTGACATAGCATGCGTCAAAGATGGGCTTGTGTACAATTGGCCACAGCCACGGTATGGATGATTGTTCAAAGAAATGGTATAAAAGATGACCTGTGATAGCGTGATTCGGAAAGTGAGTCCTCAGGTTCGCCAGCGGAGCGGGCTCCGGGACCACAGCACGTATCTGAGAGTCAAGTTGATCGTATTGGCGGTGCGAAAGAGGGGGGAATCGAATACCTGGTGAATGATTTCCGCCATAGGCCATTCTGAGGTTGCAGAAGAAGGATCTGTTTGTTGAGATAGCTGACCCAGCGCAGACGCAGCTACCTGTACAGCGTGGTCGGACATAATGTTGCGATCTTGATCTATACCTGGCCCGGTGGCTACATTGCTTGCTTGTACTAGCTGTAACAGAGCCTCCAAACCAGCAAGAGCTCCAGGTTCGATGTCTCTCAGTGTACTTGGGATGACACTTCCGACTTGACTTTGACTTGATGATCCAGACTGAGATATCGGAACATGGTCAATTTTGCTGGTTGAAATTGAAAACAATTCGTAAGGCCAATCAAACGAAACGACGTTCGCGTACACACCTGATCTTTGGCGCCTTACATGCAGTTTGGTCGAAATATACGCATTCATTTTTGGTTCCTCGTGTCACACTGTTGAGTGGTTATGGAAGTGGTGGGACGTATTGCCGGTAATGCTCACCACCGAGAGCATGGCTGGGCCCGATCACACTATTTCCCGGTCAGTCTCAATGGATAGTTGATCAGTGTTGAGGAAAACTCAACTTGTTGCTTGCGCTCATGACACACTAACTCGTTAAATCCGAGGTCAGTTCAATGACAAACTGGGGCGGCTCAGAGCACCTACGGCGACAACTCCTACAGCCATGCATTCAGATGTAGATTCAAGGAATTGAACAGGGTATGTAACTCACAAAATCGCCCTGTTTCTTTTCCGTTTCTGACCTGTTGACTTTGCTGTGGCAGAACCATCGCCGGCGTTTGCAGGAATACTTGAAGTTGAAGCCGACGCAATCGCCGATAACGCCTGTCCTGCCAAGAGAGACGAGGTATTCATATTCATAGATCCTTCGTGCTGTTCTTGATCGTGTTCATGCAAAGCATGCGTTCTGTTTTGGGGAGGCGGAGGGCCGTGGATGCGGGGGGCCTGGGAGGGATATCGAAGGGCTAGTCACGGAGAGTCGAGACTGACCAAAATGCCTTACGTATTCACGCCTCGAGGCAGATCAAAATATTCACAGCCAGTTCAACAAGATGAAAGAAAAATACCAGTTTTTGGAGAACATCGAAAACAAAGGAGTCTTTTTCCAGTATTTTTCAAGTCCTTTGTCCAGGAACATGGTGCCACTCTTCCAGTGCAACTTTCAAAAAATAAATGAAACTCATTGTCAATCAGCTGGCATTGCCCCACATTTGCATAATACAATGGATGTAGTATGCATGTATCTACAAGTCAAACCCTGAGAAAGCAGATAATTGAGCATCATCACAGGAAAAATGGGGGACAGATTTCGGACTGACCCGTATGCGTATTCCACTTCATCCACTCCAGCACCCGCTGCGAAAGGGCCGGACTGGTCTTTGGGCACGGGACCTAGCGCAAGGTCCTCTAGTTCTTCTTCAATCTCAACAGCACTGCCGTCGTCAAGCCCAAACGGCAGTACTGGCCGAAGCCCACTCCCAGAACTCGACCGTCGAGTACCTGCGGGTGACTTAGGAAGCGCCGCCATGGTCTTCGGGCTCATGTGCTAAGATAGGCGAGGCATCGATGGTCTGTATCAATCTATGCCAGTTTGAAGACATACCTCCCAGTTATTGAGATTTTCGTCCACAACATCTCTGTCATCAGGATTTGGATCCAGTCGTGATTCGTCGCCGAGGTCACCAATCGACACTATGCTCTCGCTGTCACTGATGCCGTCCGCCATATCTGTCGCAAATGACGGAAGTCGGTGCCATGCAGAGCCACCAGCGAACAATGATCCATCCGCCGTTTGCTCGTCGGACCAGCCTAGATCCGATAGATACTCCTCGTATTCTTCTTCAAACGCAATGTCTTCCGTGATGTAAGGGAGGAATATCGAGGGATCCGGGGCTTGCGAGCGTGCTGGCGGAAAGACATCAGAATCGACGATATTGGGTGTTCCTAGAGGCCGAATGAGGTTCGAAAGCTCTGGTCCTGGGTGTAAACCTTCCAGATGGTGCGACATGCTTCCAGACCTCCTGTGAAGATGTCCGTGCTGGGTTGAGCTCGCTGTAGGACCGTAGCGCTTGTTATTATCTGCCATCTCAATAAGTACGATTCGTTGGCATGTGCAGCTGCTGACTTACAGAATTTGACCAGCTGTCGAAGGGCTTGTTCTTGAGCCTAATGAACGGAATTGAGTATACTTGGGGGAATTTGTAGGGGAAAAAAGGACCTGAGCGTCTGTCGCATCGTCGACCTCGGATCCAGTAAGCCACTCGTCGCGAAGGTCTGGTCGACAATTCAGATAGATCGACGTGATGACCTTCATATTTGCTGCGAGGAACAAATGAGTAAGAAATAATTGATTCAAAAAAAATTGCAAACGACGACATACACTGTCTCCACTTTCGCCCGCAGAATGGTACTTGGCTCTTGATCAACTTGAGGACATGCAACTGCAACATGGGGTGCATGACGCGAAGCACCCGTTTCAGTACAGCCTGTCAATAGCCGTGCAATTAATAGCACGTAAAAGGAAGGAGGATAAAACAGCTCCCCACCGAGCTCTTGTACTGCACGAGCATCCAAATGCGATGCGAACGCCCCTTCGACAACTTCTGCATAATTTTCGCAAAGTTGATGGTCGAGAAGAAATTACGCCATGAGTATTCCGTGACCTGCTCCACCTCCTCTTCGTGCTTTTCTCCGTTCGGCAGGGTGATGACCTTCACGACGGTGTGTCGCGCCGGTCGGGGCATGTTGTCTTCGGGACGCATCGGCTGGGGGTTCTTGGAGAAGTTGATGAGGCAGTATCGGAAAAAGTTGTTTTCCGGAGAGTCTGCCTTTGAGACGACGGAGGCCGAAACCTCCTGCAGGCCAAACATCTTCAGAATCAACAGTAGGCAATTGGTGTCCAACAGGTGTTGACCCAAATGATGGAACTTCATGACGTCTAACAAATTATTTATTAGCGTCATGAGTGTCGAAAGGACGCAAAGTTAACTCACGAGAGACCTTGAACCATTTCAAAACCAGGAGCAAGATTGCAGATACTGCCTTGGAAGTAATCTCGCGATGCCGTGTCACGTCGATTTCATCCAGTGTCGGCGGTGACGTAGGTAGTTGATCTTGCGCTACATCATGTGAAGGATATCAACTAAGGTTCCTTGAGAAGCCGAAAGGTTCTTACGCGACGAGACGGGAGGGAACACCGACGACGTTGCGGACTGAGGAGCTTGCATGTTCGTACTGGCCGAAACAGTGGCCAACAGTAGCTTTAGCAGTACAAGCACCCAGCCAGAGAGCACAGGTAGTACCGAGCTCTGAAGAGGAAAGTAATCAGAGTGATGTCGTCGCAAACATCAGATTACTCACGTAAATCTGCTCAACACGTTTGAGGCGCATCAAATCCTCCCTCCTCTCCTTTGCTCTTCTCCTGTCGCCGCTAGATTCAGCCGCCTCCAGAGCCTTCGTCGCTTCCTCGATCTTCGCGTCCAACAGTGCGATGTCCGGCAAGGGCTCCGCGACTTCGGGATCCTGCTAAAGAAAAGGCAAAGTATGTTCAAAAAACAATCTCCTGGAAATTCACAGAAACACACGTTAGAAGTAAAAGTCGAAGATTGGAATTCATCCTCGCCAGGCATATGATCCAGCCCACTCTCAGCAGTGATACAGTCCTCCCTGGTGCGCCACATCTGCCACAGTGCCAAGCTGACATACATATGCTTGTTATACAAACGGTCTGCCTCGTCAATCGCGAACGGCACGAATCTTGCATCCCTGCCGAACTGCCCCTTTGCGAACGGGAACAGGAACGGGCGGTTCTGGTCAGTCTGGTATTGTTGCTTTTTCGGCTTCGGTGAAGGCGGGGGGGAGGGCGCGGGCGTTGCGGGCTGGGGCATCTGGCGATACCCAGGACCGCCTATTTGCTGGGGTGGGAAGTGCTGAGGTATGCCGGCGGGGAGTCCAGTGTTGTTCGTCGATTCATTGTCATCGTGGTGATAGTGGTGTCGGACGGGTATGGGTGAGTAGGCTTGGGCAAGTCGTGAGGTGAGTATGGGGGGGTTGTTTGGCTTCAGTGCTTGGGGCGGCTCGGGCGAGGGTTGGGGTATCGGTTGGTGGGGAGGTGTGAAAGTAGGGTATTTAACGGATGTTTCTTGGCGGAAGGTCTCGATGTCGAGAGGTGAGGATTTGATCTTCTCACCTGGGATTTTCTAATGAGTACTTCTAACTTGTATTCTGAAAAAGACATACTTATTTCTGCCGCAGGTGGCAATCCCGCAAGCTCCCTCGACAGTTTTTTGACGCGTGCAAGTTCGCGGATACCCCCACAGCATGTCAGAAGCGTCTTCCACAGAACCAAAAGAAGCTACGTCGACTATGAGTGGTGAACTGCGACAGAGGGAAGCAACTGACCTTTTTGATTGGATACCCTTTCGCACTTTTGTCACGCAGACCGGAGACGACGTTGAAGAGATAGACGGGCAACGGAGGATCCAAGCTCACTGAAAGGAATTCCCTCAGGTTGCACAACCGTATGAAATCGAATGACACTCACTGAGCTCATCGGCGAATTCCTCGTGCCCTTTGAACACCTCAATCAAGTGGTAGAGCATCCCCAGGTAAACCGAAATCTCCGTCAACACTTCTTCGATGAAATCAGCTTTCTCTGTTGCCGATATATGGAAATGCGCCGCGTCATGATCGGAGAGGCTGCTGCAAGCATCAAACCAACGCGTTAACAGTGGATGAAAATGAGAGGAAAGAGAAGGTACCATAGCAAGTCGTGCTTGGAGCTCGCAATCTTCATGGCCTCGACTATGATGCTCACACCATTAGCAGATCTGACGACTTTGCAGTTCTCGAATATCCAGTGAAGTTGGTGTTCTGGCGAGACCGTTTCCGCAAATGTCCCTGAGAAATCAGTCGAATTCAGCACCTGCTAGCGGCTTGCGAAGGCGAATAGATCGAACCTTGAAGGACGTAGAAGAGTCGACGTGCATTTGTGAACCGGACCTCAGCATCGCGATGCTCCAGACTTTCCAGTAGCAGCTCGACGTGAGCTTTGCGCTGCGATATCGAGGCTTTGGTCCAATCTATAGCAGAGATCACTTGGTATCAATGCGCAGCAAGTCTTCAGCAGACGCACCTGAGGTAAATGAACCCTCCCAAGCCTTAAGGTTTTCCGCGACCTGCGGCATCTCAATGTACGAGTAAAACTCTTCAATCTCGTTCATTACTGTATCTTCGTCGTCGTATGCAAAGTCGAACCATGATTGCTAGAACATCCAGACGCGTCGTAAACTCCAAGTCAATTTCAGTTAAGATATCATTACTTAACCTACCTTGGGCTTGGGGACAGATCCCACCATCGCTTTCAGCTGTCCAAGGGTAATCGAATCGAGCCCGGCTGCCGCGGAGGTCGAGGCATTGCTATCTTGCAGGGATCCACTCATGTATGAAGGCAATTGAGGGAGAGCCATTTCGTGGCTCAGTGACCACTTGGTGAATGCCAATATCAATATTTGCCAGTGACCGCGCGGCCAAACAACGCCCTCCCATTTTGGGTGACGCCACGCGCACGCTACGACCCCAGAATTTCGAAGTAAATTCTGAAGTCTGAAGACTGAATTGGCTCAGCGCATGCCTTCACTCACAGTCATCAAGGATCTACTTGTGCTACAGCGTTTGCATGCTCCTGGGGGTCAGCACGCATTTTCCTTCGAGCACTTGAGGACATCCCACTTCGTGGGCGGCGGCGCCCGTTTTGATTCCGCTTACACACTTACGCCGGCTGAGAAATGGGTTCTAGAAAAAGGGGTGATGGAGATTTATCTTGTCCCTTGTTTACAAATGGGGGCCTCAGCGGGACGCTCGAAATAGCGCAAAATTCGAATGACTCGTCCAATCTGACGCAGGAGGTTACGACGAGGTATAGTGAGACTATACAGTATTACTTAGTAGTATACATACCGCAGCATCCTCGACGTATCGCAAGGAACGCGTGCATCTGTCAGGCGATAGCCATAAGCATGGTTCAGGCTTCAAATGATGCTGATGACGCTGCGATACTATCACCACTACCCCTCACATTCCAGCGTCCACAATTACATACAGTCCTGGCTCTTCATTCAATTTCAATGTTTCATTGACCTCGTTTTTGATGCGGTAATTTCGCCCTTGCCAAATTAGCGGGAGAGTTTCGGTTGGGTCCGTTCGGATGTCTTCGCACGTTCGCTTGCGGCCACTGGCCATTGTCATTGTCAATATCCTAAGCCGGTGACTTGCAAGGACGTCAGACGCTCAATCGATGGGGTACAATTGGAAGAACTCCAGAACTGATTTGATGGATGTGATTCTGTGACCAGGAAGTAAACAATGGACGAGCATGGCGGAAACAACCGACAGATCCACGAGGTGCCAAGCGTCCCTGCTTGGGCAGAATACTTACAGGCCAGAGGGAGGCGGGCTCGTGGGCTCAGGAGGCCCACAGGCATAAGCATCGTGGAGCAACAGCGAGCAGAATACATAAAATCCGATCAACTTGGTTGGGCGGCGGCGGAGACGGGTGGCCAGCGAGTCATGCTTACGTAACATTTGTCACGGTAGAAATAGTGTGGAACGGAAATGAGATTTTTTCTCCATCTCCCAACAACCAGGTGGATCGACCCTCTTCTGTCGATTCTAGTTGCCCGGTCTCTGTTGCTTCCCGCTCACCACCAGACAACTAAGGCGAACTGAGGAGGGCCGTTTCCGTCTTTTGGACTGTAAGAATCTCCGCAGCTGGGCAGGCTTCCAACAGCCCGCATCTCTTCTGTCTTTTTACTTGCTCGGTCCAACAAAAGGCACGCCTTCGCTGTGCGTTTGCCATCTCAGTAGCTATTTTCCACCGCCTTGTCCAGGCTTTCTCGTTTACGACAACCCTTCACGACACTCTCACCCCCTTTCGCCCGCCTCCTGCTCTTTGCCACCACAGGAGCTCGTATTAGATTGGAGTCTAGCAGCCATATTCACATCTTCCGTGTTGTTGGTGCTACGCTCTCATCTTTCCCCTTATTCAGATGCCGGTTCCTGTCCCCCGTATTTCCGAACCAGCGGCCCACCCAGTGGTCAAGCAAAAAAACTGTGGTGATGGCCAGACCAATCCATTCCGGACGCTCACACGCACGTTGCCCGGATCCCCAACAGGGCCACCGCCCTCGTTCGGCACCCGTGAGCAGTGGATCAATTCGCTGCCCACTTGGAGGAGGACAAAGCCGCGCAGGATTTGGGAGGACGACACACGACCGGCCGACCCACGTGTCGCGCAGGATTTTTATCGAGGGTTGACTGCCGCGGCCAACGCGTCCGTCATTAAAGGAGCACCCGCTGAAGCGTGTATTCCGCCCCTTTTCACCCTGCTGGCATCGGGTCAACCACCCGCGGACATGCCGACTGATCACCATCCAGGATCGAATGGCGACGCAGATGACGAGATGGACTCAGATGATTACTCGGCCATGGATCAGAGCCATCTCGAGAACCAGAGCCAGTGGAGTGCCACCTCACCTATGGGAAGCGATGATGATGAAATGGCCCAACATGCGTCTGCAAACTCGGTCGCACAGATCATGACGGATCTCGAGTACGATGAGCGGGCCTACGAGCGCGGCGCATTCACCCCGGTGTTCGAAGATCTGTCCCCAGGCACCGCAAGTGGCCCAGAGAGAGGTTCCAGCCCGTTGCCCATGACGCCGTTTGGCGTATATGTGGATAGAGCTGTTGCCTCGCAGCCCTACGCCGCTCACGAGGGTGCGTTTTCCAACAATGTCGCTTCCTACAGCTACGAGGACCAACGTTGTGGCCCCCACTGCTACCCTGTCGATTCTGGATACCAGGTGGCCGCTGAGCAGCCGCGCGGGCCCGCCCCGGCCCCTGTTCCCGAGATCGTCACGCCCAGTGCCACCACCAGCTACAAGAAGCTCGCCGAACCTTTATCAGAATGGGTTGCGAACTACGTCTGGAAGGCTTGCACTACCGGTCATAGTTTGCCACCGATGTTTGCCCGGCCTTCGTAAGTCTAATCGAACGCTTTTCTGTTTTGATTCGCATCTCACGTTTTTCTCCAGGAATCATTCGGTTACTGTCTACGCCAATATGCCGCCCAGCTATCTGGCAGCATCGATTCACTCCCTCCTACTCTCAACTCTCCTGCAGCCCTCCGCCGTCTTTCTGGCGCTGTGGTACATCGTACAACTGCCCGTTTATTTCTCCGCGGCTCCTCTCGGACCCGAAAATGCGAAGGAGGCCCGCTTTAGAGCTGCATTGCTAGGGGATCCTTACACAGGCCTCGATAAGGATGCGATCGAGGCAAGCGCTCCTTTCCGTCTCGTCGTCTTGGGCTGCATGTTGGCAAACAAATGGTTGGACGACCACACTTTCTCCAACAAGACTTGGTACGTTTGAGTACCTGGCTTCCTCGTATCACAACTGCTGACCTATCACTTACAGGCACAACATTTCCAACGTTCCCATTCAAGCTTTGAACAAGCTCGAATCGCTGACGCTGGACATATTTGCGTATGACTTGACCATCTCATCCCGCGATTGGTCCCAGTGGCTCAGTCACGTTTTGTCGTACCACATGTCCTTGGCTTCCCCGACGAACCGCCCCCAGCCGATCTCTCGGCCCTCCACGAACCCCCACTCCATTGTTCGCAAGGCCATCGAGGAGATGATCCAGGCACCGGTTGCTTGCGACGCGTTCTCCGTTCCGCAGCCCGTATTCGTTGGCATCGAGGAGAGAAAAAGGGAGAAGCTTGAGAAGGAACGTGCCATGGTTGCTGATGTTCTGGAGATCGACCTCGACGAGGACGGTCCACTCCGGGAAGAATACCTCCCCAAGCGACGAGTCAGTGGGGCGGGATCTTACCGTAACTCTCAGGTCATCCAGCCGCTCAACGTCGTCGACAATGTCGCTGCTTCGGGTGACTGGGAGCAACGTGGCAATCGTGACATGGGTAGATCGCTACCTCCCCCCGCCAAGTGGAGCCCATCGGGAGATGAACCCATCCACCGGGAGAGGACTCGTGTCAGCGGACAATATGTCGCTGTCCAGGCCCCCATCGTGACATACCCTGCTCCCTATCACCCCGTTGACGCGTACGCCCATCACTCCTGGAGCTCGGTCACCTATCCGCCTGTCAAACCGATGCAACCGACCTACATCTTCGACTTCCCTGTCGCCGGCAATCAGGCGACCTACAACAGCTACCCATACGTTCCTCAGCCCATTTCGCATTCTCGCTCGCATTCCCTTTCCTACGACCAAGAGAACTTGCAGTCCCGAAACCACATGCGATCCTACTCTCAATCCCGCTTTGAGTACCAGTGCAGTGACATTCGCATGACTGCGAATGAGTTTGTACCTCACAGCCAAGGCGACGCTGCGTGGATGGGCGCGAGTCACTACCAATACCACGGCTCGGCATTCGCACCCATCCACAACGTCAACTACCACCAGCCGGCTTGGCTCAGGACCTGAGCATTTTCATTCTTGTGCCTCTCTCATCCACTGTCGTCCTAGACTCGACGTCTCTGTTTTCACTGCTATTCAACACTACATTACGCTTTCGACCGGAATCCTCGCATAGTTGCGCATCGCGGCCTATTTCCAGCTTCTCCTGCAAAGCCTTTGCGCGTGTACTTTTCACTGCTACCTTCTGTGAATATCCGACTCCGACCATCTCCGCCGTCATTCTCCTGTCTCATCACCCGGGCCCTACCCAAGTTTTCGACGACATATGCATCCTGTCTATGGGAATGACCGGCCCTCCTTTCTCACCGACGTCCGAAGCCTATACGTGCTTAGTTGCTCGCAGAAAGAGTGTTATCTAGTTCCACCATTATCACCGGCGCCTCACTCTTTATACTGTGACCACCCGCTGCGGTGGCCTGGACCGCAATCTTATCGGTCCACACATCCACGGACGCGTACGAATTTTGCTTCACGGGGTGTGGAATAGCGCTTTCACAAGTGATCTACCACTCCTCTTTTTGACGTCCGTTTCGTACCTATCCAAGCACACTAATATTGTTTTCTGCCCACTACCTTGTGGTCCATTGGTACCGGCTTGTCTGTTTTTTTCTGGCACGATTTTTATTCAAGGTTCACGCACCTACTATCGATATAAAAACCCGCACAAAAACATACCTTCCCCTTTCCTTCCAGCTTCATCTTTTGCCATTTGATCTACATCATCCACGCTCACGATCCCCTTATCTGCGTAGCATTTCCTCTTCCCACCCTCCTCACATCGTCACCTCCCCACCTTCCTCCCTCACTCGTGTTGATTTTCGGGTGCCTTACAGCACCTTGTAGGTAAGTAGTTATGTAGCCCTTCTGTTTCTAGTGGATATGGATGCAAACGATTTACATGTCGCTCAAAATTTGGCTCAAGTGCACCGTGCCGATTTCAGGTTGACGGGACACTTTTGTCGGACGTAACGTGACGAGACGGGATACGTAGCGCCTGGCAAGTTGGCGGCGCCTCAATGTCACTCAGCGCGTCAGTACTGAGAGAAAGGTATCCACAGTTTGCTCTGCTTCTGATAATGCTACATCTAAAGTACGAGAGGTTTATGAAGTACAGGAGTTAAGTTCAACTTGATAGCCTGCGTGATAGCTCAGATTTGGACAACAAGGAAGGGAACCTTTGAAAGGAAATATCAGCAAAGAGAGGAGCACTCGACGAAAAAGCGACGCACCTCGACGTCTTCTCCTTCTTCATCGGACACCATGATTTCGACAACCAGATGCTTGACGTGAGGAGGAATAGCTTTCTTGCTAACAAATTCGACCAGTTTGCTGAACTTCATAGGAAGCCTCTCCTCACTCTGACATCCCCGGCGTGAGTGAAAGACAGCATAGTCCATAGATCGCGCAAACTTCACCTTCTTTTTCCCAATGAAGGAGCTCCAAAGCATGCTGACACCCTGGCTGACCATTGTGATTTCCAGGTTGTGACTCGACTTGAAGTACGACACGATGTCGTTTAGTGTGGGGTCGTTCGGGAACTCAAAACGGTCCCAAAGCGTCCATTCAGTCGATCCGTATTTATTTTTGGCGGCAGCAATAGGCTCAGAGAAGCCAAAGAACGGAAGGGCAAGGTTGACGAAGCCGTTCTTATAATCCTCCAGCTTCGTCTTGCCATCGATAATCTGCGATTAACCGTGATGAGTGTATGGGAGACCCGCAGGAAGCGTGATACGGACCTTGTAGAGCTCTAAGCACACCAGGCCAGTCACGAGAGACGTCGTGGTAGCGATAGCAGGGATGATCTTTCCGGCGATTTGCTTCGTTGTATGGCGATCGGCGACCTCAATCTTGTAGTTGGTGGCCCGAAGGTTGGAGGCGGCGGTGATGAAGTCAATGTGATGGTTGGTATCATCATCCTTCTCGAATTCAACAGGAGTAAGTCGATAGCCAGCCAATGACGACGGCGACGGAAGTTTGGACACAACATCGTCCAGGTCATCACCTAAAACAATCCTGAGGATCAACATTCAAAAGTTTAAAAATTGAGAAAAGAAACGGACCTCCGCCATCGGCTTGCGCGACTGGCTCGTTTTCGCTGACTTGGATCTTTACACCACTCCGGGGTTGGAATTCAGGGACAATGACGGAGTCAGCAACCTTGCGGAAGACGGCGGGGTCTGTTTCGCCCCTGAGGCCATAGTTGAATGCGTGTAGGTTGGCGGCGGAAATGATATACGAAAGATGGGTTGGCTAAAGGAGAGTGTTCATAGTGAGCACATCAAACAGCGTGGTAGTGCAGAATGCTTACATCACTCGAGTTGAAAACCAATGGATCAGGAGCCCTCTTGGGGCCGCTCCAGAACGGCTGACCAGTGGTGGTAGTGGCGTCTTTCGGAAGACTGAACAACAATTGCCTGATTTCGTTGTTGTAGTCCCTTTCAAATTGAAGACGGGCCCAGACAATGCACTCTTCAAATGTCAAAGGTTTGTCAGTAACGAGGTAAGAAACAATCTGCTCAATCTGGTCCTTTGATGAACCGGAATATTTGAGAGTAGTCTCGAGGTAATTGGGCTCCGAAAGATAAGCATTGACAGCCTGAGGAGGCTTGATAAACAAGTTCTCAAACTGCTTTCGGCTCCACTGTCGACCACTGCATGAGTATCGACATTAAAAATCAAGGACGCATCAAGTTCTCACCTCGATGGTGTGGTTGATGGCATTGGGGAAGCTCTTAACAGTGCAAGAGGGAGTTTCCTTCTCAGGCGGGTCTTGGGACGATGCGTACGACTCCGTTACATTGGGAATGACAACCTGTGTGTTCCCCTTCGTTCCAAGAGTGCCGGATTCCAGAAGCGGTTTCCTGTAGAAAACGCAACGTTGATCCATGTAGAGACCTGTCATCATGTTTGTCAGCCCGGCGAAACCTGAGTTGATAGATGGAGTTCCATACGGGCTTTTACATTGTCCAGGGCATTGGTGACACCGTCGATAGCTTGGAAAAAGTCTGCGTCGTAAACGCCTAGATAGAGGTGAGTGGTCGGCAGATTCGTGGAGAGAAAGGGGGCTTACCTTCCGTTGCGGGCCCGACAGGTTCCTGCTTAGCCAGAATCTTGCCACGCAAGTGGGGGTTCATCTCAGACACAGCAACCGCAGCGACTTCAGCCTTGAACTTTCCTAAATCCTTGGATCTGAACAAGAATTGGCGATTCAGGTTACTCTTCTCGATGGTGTCCAGGTCAGTGACATGGATGATGCCCTGGGGGCCGCTACCAAGACCAATCATGCTCCAGTTCTTGAGCATTTCACACCCAATTGCACCAGAACCAACGAGGAACTGCCTGTGATTTGCGATCTTTTCTTGGAAGTCTTTGCCGAAGACCGCGATCTGGCCATCGTAACGCGAGCCGATGGGTTGGCAGTCTTGTTCAGAGGGAAGGCTCGATGGAAGCGATTCGAGAGAGTCAAAGTACAAGTGTTGGACCGTGGGGTGGAACTTGGCCGAGCAGGCTTTCAGGACCTCCTGCGCAACAAAACCGCCGATCACAGCAACGATGGGAGCGAGATCACCAGTGGCCTGATATGCCAACTCTGTAAGGATTTTCTCGTCAACATCGGCATCTATGTTCTTCGCCAGCGAAAGAACTGAGGCGGCATCCTCAGCATTTCGTGCACGAGGGAAACGCTTGTGCTGCAAGCGGAACTCTGAAAGGGCTTGAAAGCCGACATGGAGGGTTGCAGGACGATCAAATTTTGCGAAGTCAGTGATGAAGAATTCGGGAGCCTTTGTAGATTCCCTGAGACTCTTCTACATGCCCATGGCGATGAGTTAGTATCAGATAGCTAAATTTTGAGGTGGACGCACGAAATCGATTATCTTGGGCATCTTGACCTGTGTGAAGATTCCGCCAGACTCATAGGTGCCGAGGTTGGAGGTGTCACCAATTGTAAAAGTGTACGGTCCCTTAACGGTAACCTTGCGAGGCTCGCATGCATTCAATTCCGTCGCTCCTTTGACTTCGGTGAATGTGACGAAGTCGCCGTCTTCGAGTCCGTGCCTTGTTTCGTCCAGGCAAGTAACAAGACCTTCTTCATCCTATTTATGGGTGAGAAGGCGCGATGGTAGAGGTAAATATGGAACGCCGTACCTTGGCCACAGAGACGATCATGCCAGTCAATGGTTGCTCTCCAGTGGGGTCCACGCACGTAAATTTAGGACCGAAGTCGTTGAAAACAGATCTTGGAAATATTGTATAAGACTTTCGAAGGATAAATTATTGTCAGAGAGAATACGAAATACCCGAATAGTCCACGAGTCTCGGCTGCGATGAAATGCACCCCATGTTGATGTGTCCAGTCGTTAATCTCTAGCTGTGTTGCGTATGATGCTCCGCATAGGACGATAACCTGATTGCCAATAAGATTTAGAAGAAGTAATTAAAGACTGTCTCACGTACTTGGAAGCCCTGGATTAGATCTACTGTGACTTCCTGCCCCGCAACGCCTCCCAGATTCCGCACAGGAACGTATGCGTTAAGTTCAGCTAATCTGGGGAGAGTAGCTTCTGCACGCGACTTTCCGACGTCCTCTTCCCGAAGAAAAAACTGGATAAGATTAAGCAGGAGACAGCAGCTATATTCGGGCCATGCATACCTGCGAGCTTAGGTCTTTGATGGTCACGGGCTCGGGATCGTATATTGTGACTGATTTGACACCAGCAAGGGCCACATTCTTGGCTGGATGGGAGAATATCAGGAGATTGTAACCACACAGTGAAAAAGTACGCGACCTATTTCAGCACCCAAGCCTTGGAGTCCGACAATCAGGACGTTCGAGACGGCCATTCTCTTCATCGCTTTAAGATGATCAGATTGGGGCGACCTATATGTGCTACGACCGCCCTACCTTCATGCCCCAGGACGTAACTAATGGCGAGGTTGGGTGAGCTGCCTGGGCGCCTAGATGAGATTTAAAAACTGACAGTTGACGAGAGTAGAGGCCTTCATCGATAGCAGCCTCGTCGATGTCCATGCCCGCAGCAATGTTCGTGGATTCGGTCATAGGTATCTTGTATGCTTGTTTATTGAGATGGTCCGATGAGTGAGTAGATGATGATAGAGTGGCAACCCAGGAATGGGCGCGACTTACTGTACATGCACGTGACTGATTGATCTCGTACTTTCTGGATTTGTGTCACTGTGTGTGGGATCCGGATCCTCAGTTACTCGGGATTTACTCTTCTGAAGTTCATTTACTCTTCATCAAGTGTAGCGGCTGTAAGGCACAGTAGTCGGCCAATTCAATGTCTTTCATTCCATTACAAGAATATCTGTTGATTCCGTGAAGGCTTTTGCTTGAGTGATGAAACGTACGCCGCCGGCCCAGTGGTACCTTCAATCCGTGTGTGTGGTAGCAGTCACTGGCAGTGCTACTTCCTCCTGCAGTATCGAAAATATTGAACTGTAATACTAACATTGAATATCTCGAATCGCGAACATGGAACCTCATCTTTTCCGATAACAATACCATGCTGCCATGTAATTTTGGCGACAGTGTGGCGAGAGCTACAATCAGCGCGAGGAGTACAGATTCTGGTAGCTAGTAGTCTGAAGCACATGGACATGTTGATGATTTGAATGGGGTACGTTTGGCGACAGTGTAGCAGGAGCTACAATCGGCTCGAGGATTACAGGCCAGCGATGAAATGAATCATATGCATTTGAGGGGATAGCAATAGCTTTGAAAAGGAGAGGAGAAGGTCAACGT
Organism: Asterophora parasitica; assembly: GCA_018282005.1. Lineage (NCBI taxonomy): Eukaryota > Fungi > Basidiomycota > Agaricomycetes > Agaricales > Lyophyllaceae > Asterophora > Asterophora parasitica. The sequence goes on along the minus strand of JABCKV010000021.1, from coordinate 144,466 downwards.
TAATACACGACGCTAGACGTGGTAACAATAGAACCAGGAGTGGCGGGTTACCGCCTCGTCTGCAAACCCTCCAGCAAACGTGCAGATAGCTTGCCCGATAAGGGAGAAGAGATAATCTCCCGTCTTTTGCTTACAGAACCGAGCCGACCGAAATGCTCCGCCTTGTGCAGGGCTTCTTCGAGAGCACGAGTGGCAGTGATCTGTCCGTTCCCTGCTTCTATGAAGTTATCGGTTGTTGGTGCAAGGTTCGCCAACCAGGCCCTCCATTCGCAGTTCGTGATGCTGATGTCGTAGTCCAAAAGTTGCAAGGCAACCTTCTCGACAAGATTGATGGAAGAGAGTGGAAGCGTGCAGAAATGAATCCTGAACAGAGGGAATAAAAGTCAGCACGTCGATCCATGGAAGACGTTCAGAAAAGAAGACGGACCAGCTCTTGTGAGGATGAGAGTGGTCATCTAGCCATTTGTTGGCGAAAGTGAAACCCAGGAGGCAACTGCGCACAAGGATCTCGACGGCATCCAGGGCTCGAATAGTAGCGGAGGCACCAAGGAGGCCTTCAGGAAATAGACGGGCGAGGAACCAGGTTGCGAGGAAAGCAACGGTCGGAATAATGCTCTCTTCGCTTTCTGACCCACGCCCTGCGGGATAATATCCCATGAGAATTTCAAGAATCCGGTCGGCTGCAAGATCGATATTCGACTTGCTGGAAAGCCTGTGAAGCGGGTCAGCAAGGTCATTGCAATGGTAGACAGCAGACTCGCTGCTCGTGGAGACCAGTCTGAACGCCAAATAGGTGCGTAAGATATGCTGCGAGCCAATTGGCAAACACTGTGAACTTGCTGTCCTTGTTGAACCCTTCGTCAATCGGAAACAAGAGTTTTTCATCCCTTGGGGGCACGTCTGGACGCATTTTCTTCCGCGCACAATCGTCTGTGGGAGACGACGTCGATGGGGTCGTAATCGGAAGAGGGTGGTAAGGGCATCCGGGACCGTTTGCCATGACGCCTGGCGGGAGACTGTGGCGCAGGTCTGGTAACAACAAACGCGAGCTTTGTGCCACGGCTTGGAACGACGACGGGATTGAGATTGGAGTGGTTTAAAAGGATGCCTTTGCGCGGGTGAGATTCTGCTGGCGAGGTGAAGATGTCATGCGGGTGATCCGATGGTACCTTGTATGTCCCTCTCGTCATTTCGAGAGGTATCTCCTCCAGAGACTCTGGTATATCACTGGCTTTGGCTTTCCACGTCGCAAAGCCGCCCCAGACACCGGTATTCGTGTGATATCCTGCGGTAGATGTTTCCCAGTGACGTAATGAAGAAACGGAACGATCATCGAGCCGTGCGTGTCTGCTGAGAAGCATCTGCGATGTCGGAGAGCGAGGTATGGGACCTGTGGCCACGTACTCCCTGCTCTCTTTCCAGAGCCGTTCATAGCGCGCTTGCCATGGAAGACCTGGAACATCAGAGTCCTGGAATGCATAGATTCGATTGCGACTGAAGGAGCCACCCCTGCTCTCGTCCATCTGTGGTGGTGGAAGATGAAGTGGAGGTGATGTGATGTGAAGGGGTCCATTTGGGAAGCAACTGCCTGCGTAGTAAGGCATCGTCAATGGGCCAAAAGATCTGCCTGATTTTGAGCCTAAGAAAGCATGCTGTATTTATATATACGGCTGATGTCGAGGGTCACGCAAAGCGGGTTGGCCACAGAGGACAAAGCGGCAGTAGCGGTGGCCACCCATTGTTAAATCAAATCCACTCCGACCAGATGGGCTGGCCAATCCGGAAGAACAAAGGGAGGTGGTGATGGCCACCATGAGGACACTGCAAGCTGCACCTAGCATTCTGGTCGGTCAGTATGAGTTCCTGTGTTGTATGCTTTTGAAGTCCGCGATTCTGGATGAACCTCATCGTGTTATTGGGCCACCTGGAGCGTTGTCGGCGCCGGGCGGCGCCATGATGTGCTGACCTGTCGCATAGAGGTAGCTAATGAAATCAACGAAACGGAGGGAGAAGCATTGATTTGGAGGAGATGGCTAACTAACAACGATACAGCCAACTGAAAGAGTCCGGATCTCAATAATACAAAAGGTTACTTCCGGTAGAACTAGAGATGAGGGCCAAGCTTAGTAAAGACAGTAATAGTCGGGAGTGTATCGGACTTACACTGCGCCGGAAGTTAAACCACAGGGATAGGCAACCACGGTCAAAGCTACTCCGGAAGCCACTACATACCATATATGAGCATGGCATACAAGACGAGAAAGAGCACAGGGGCGAACCGTTTGTGTGAGAACTCCCACTCTCTGTTGACAATACGAAAAGCGATGTCTTCGTAGGGCGGCCCAGCACTAAAATGGAGCAGGACAGTCTCGTCGTTGCCTGGCTCCTTGACAATTTTATATGTGGGAGCCTTGGCTTTGTCGATGAGGTCGGGGTAGAATATATTGAACTAAGAAGTCCCGCGTAAGTGTCATGGGAAGACTGTTGGGGGAGAAAACATACTTTGTATCCCTGCACAACCTTGGGCGGAGGGTTGTCCGTGCTGAGATGTCATATCAGTGTCAATCAAGGACAGTGAAGACTACCACGTACTCGTAATGCGTCTGGTTGTACTTGTTCCATTCGTATCCCGTATGAACACGGTTGAAGTACCTCGGTTTTCTGGGCCTGTATTTGTCTTCCCAGTTGTAAGTCGTCGGATTAGCGATGTTTTCCTCGAGATTAAATAACTCTTCTTCCTCATCGAGGTCTCGCTCTGCTTCGGCCCTATAGAGAGCCTCAGAAGCAAGATCTGCACCGCTGGGAGCTTCTTCGTCCTGAACCTCGACCTGGGGCTGAGTCGCCTTCGGTACAAATCGAGAAGCAGCAACTGCACGGCGTTGCTCCATCTGTGACCATGGGTTAAAGCTGTGTCGAAGACATTCAGATGAACAAAGCGTACCAGCGCCCGTAAGGCTTCGACCTCGGTCACAATATCAATATCTCTTTCCTCTGGCAGCAGCTTGGTAATGTCAAGGAGCACGGGGCTCATTGCTCTGTCGTACTCCTCCATTTCCTCGCTGGGGATGTTTTCTTGCTCAGGAGCCTCCATTTCAGGCACAGCTTCGTTGTTCCACTTCTTGGACGCGGACCGAGCCACTCCGGCAAGTAGCTCTTCCTGGGCTTGAAGTGCCTCGTCGCGCTGTCGTTTCCGAAGCTGTTCCAGCCTGTTACGAACGACGACTTCGTGGAGGGCTTTGAGCTTGGCCTAGAACATGTTCGTTGGGATACGAGATGAGAAATAAATCACAAAACAAGCTCACCTTCGCTTTCCACACGAGAAGTTTCTTTAGCAATCCTTCCCAATAATCAGTGTCAACGGGTTCTCCGCTAGTGAGCTTGTTCTGAATTTGCCGTTGAAGCGAGACGAGATCGTCGTAAGTTTTATTTGAAAGCAAGGCCGAGATTTCGGACTCGACGGCAGCAGCAGTCTCGTGGCCCATCCGCTTGTTCGAATCCATTGCCTCCTGTCGGTCTTTGCATACAACCATCATATTCTGAGGAAGCATTGTGAATTGGCAAAATAAAAGTGATATAAGATGGCATACCGTCCAGAAATCAATATTGACTTCTGCCTCTTCCAAAGTCAGGTATCGTTCGATGTCATCATGTAGCTCGTCGACTTGTTCTGCTGCCAGATTCTATAATGATAGTCAGTGGCAAGCCGACAAAAGACAATGCTTCACTCACTTCGAAGATATTGTATGGCTCATCCAAGTCAATCTCAAGACCGGCGTCATCTTCATCGTCCGCATTGTCCTCGTCATCCGGGGTGGGGTTCACATATTTCAGATTTAGCGCCAGGAAGTCGATAGCCTTAGCCCTCTTCTCCTTGATGCGAATGGCAGCCCTCCTCCTCTCCTGCAAAAGCTGAAAGTCGCCGTCCTTCGATAGCCAGTCAGACATCTGAGCAGATTCCTGAAGCCGCTGCATTCTCATTTCCTCTTCCTCGCGCAACCGCTGTTCCACTTCCCTCTCCGCGCGCCGTTTGTTCAACCTTTCCAACTCCTCCTTAGCCTCATGCCGCCTGGTAGCATCGCGCCTCTGCGATTCTGCAAGTGACATACCCTCCTTCCGTTCCTTTTCGTTCTTCTTGTGCCAACGGAACTGCTGTCCAAGGTTCACGTCATGGAATGGATTGTCAGTAGCGCTGTAGACGCTGAGCTCGGCAACCTGACGAGCCTCCTCCTCCTCCTTGATCCGTTTCTTCTCTGCCTTCCGGGCCTTTCGCTCTTCAGACTTGTCCCGTTTCCGCCTGGAAGGTCAATGCTGAGGATGATTGACATGGATGAGTGAGTATGATATAACGTACTTTTTCTCCTTGCGGTCTGCATCCTTGCTGCGACTTCTTTCCCGTTTGCGTCGTGAGTAAGAGTCCTTGTCTCTGTCCCTGTCTCGGCTCCTACTTCGATGGCGCTTGGACCACGAGTCGGCATTGTCGTCCCTTGACGAGTACTTGTCTGGCCTGGATGAGCGAACATCCGAGCCGTAGTCGCGGTCGCGGTCATCGTACCTTCTACGAGGCGATGGGGAACGAGACCTTCTACCCATAGTTGACAGACACAAGAGGTGTGGTGGTCGACACGCTGAGGTCAACAATATGTTTGGCTCTGTGTGTTTCGGACTTGATCGAGATTCGAATGTAGCAGATGTAGCCCACCTGCCGCAACCTCCTCGTTCTCTCCACCCCGCGCAAGGCTTGTAAAACAGGCAGTGCTCCTATACGCTCATGATCTGGACCAGAATATCAACCCGGTCATATCGACTTTCTCGGAATTTGGCCGTTGCACGTCGAACTCTCCGGACCCAACCCGCACCTGACATTCATGAACCCGTTGGAGAACAAGATATCCCTCGCAAACCACCCGGATTCGTTGATATTGCCACCCCACGACAAGTATACGGCTACCTCCACCCTGTGTATCCTGTGCTAATGCGAGAAAGGTCAGCTTGTCGAATACCTGAATGAATATATCGTCGGTCAGGAGAATGCCAAGAAAGTGCTTTCTGTAGCGTGTGTTCCACGCCCCAATGTACTCATCGCGCTGTGGCTGAAGTGATTCTCAAGGGTCTTCAACCACTACAACCGCGTACGTGCAAATCTAGAATATCTGGAGAACCAAGAGAGAGAGAGTCATGCAACTTACGAGGCAGTGGTTGACGACAGTAAATCTCATCTCATATCTGTGCTCAACGTAATTTGTTTTGACTCTTTTTGTGCAGCTTACAACCAAAGTGGTGTCTCCACTGCCCATGTCCAGCCTATACGTCAGCGCCGGGCAGCGCCCAGTTCCCTTTTCCCTCGACAACACTTGCCATTATTCGAGAAGAGCAATGTACTGGTGATGTATGTATTCGCCATTTTAGTAGCAAATTTCTCCTCGTATTGAACAGTGCTCAGAGGTCCGACAGGCTCTGGTATGAACAACCGCGCGCCTCATTCCGTGACCGATGTAATTTTGTCCTTCGTCAGGCAAAACGTTGCTAGCCAAAACTCTTGCCAAAGTCCTCGATGTTCCATTCTCCGTCAGCGATGCGACATCATTTACTCAGGTGAGGTCAACGGCTATAGAGTACTCATGAATGAGAGTTTGATGCGATCTCTAGGCTGGATGTTAGTTCCATGCTCATCTTCTCTTGCAATCTTTTGATTTGGAATAAACATAGATATTGGGGAGGATGTCGATATGGCAATACAGCGACTGGTGAGTTATTGAGATGGTTTTGACCGCTGATTTTACTGACGTCGAGCTCTAGCTTCAAGCCGCCAACTATGATCCATTTCGTGCAAGGTTCATTTCGACATCGATGCTCTATCATTGGGATGCTGACCTTGTCCACAGTATGGGCATTGTATATATCGACGAGGTTGACAAGATTGCAAAGAAGTCTACCGGGGGTTTAGAGAGCTCACGAGATGTTGGCGGCGAAGGTGTTCAACAAGCACTTTTGAGGATGATGGAGGGCTCTGTGGTTAGCGTGCAAGCCAAAGGTGGTGCGTCTGCTGAGATACCCGGCCCTGGCGGTATTAATAGTCATACGCGGCCGGGTCAACGGCCACACCCAGCTTCTTGTGAGTATTTCTGAGTCGCTCCACCCCAATGAGACTGACAGCTGAGAGGACTATTTCAGCAAAACCGGACACATACCACATCGACACGTCAAACGTCCTCTTTATCTTGAGTGGGGCGTTCGTAGGACTTGAAAGCGTGATCAAACAGCGTGTGGCGAAAGGAGTAAGCATCATTGCAATGAATGCAATACACCAACTCATACACGGCGGAAGTCTATCGGATTCGCAGCTACATTGCCCGCCCCTGAAGAGGGTAACTTTTTCCCATTTTTCACTCCAAATCGAAAGACTGCTGCGAATCCATTGGAACTCGTTGAAACATCTGGTAAGTTCCACCTTTGCTACTCTTACCATTACACACCAAATGAATTCCCTACAGATCTGGTCAAATATGGGTAGCTATGATTTATCATTCCTCTGTCCTATCTGCCTAACGCTGTACTTTAGATTCATCCCAGAATTCATTTCGCGTCTTCCCTCCGTTACCACACTCGCACCACTGACAGTGCAAGACCTGCGACGAATCCTGACGGAGGTGAAGGGCTCGTTGATGTCACAATATCAATCCTTGTTTGGATATTCTGGTGTAGAAATCCGGTTCACAAGTGCTGCGCTGGACGAGATCTGTCGAAAGGCTGCAGAGAGAGGTGGGGGCGCTCGAGGGCTCCGGGGAATCATGGTCAGTCACCGGTCACCACTCGCGCATGTTTCCTCGCAACAAAATTCATTTTTTTCGCAGGAGTCTCTCCTGTTGGAGCCGATGTACGAAGTCCCGTGAGTGACCACTGCATAGCACCCAGTTGCTCCTGATTGATCCTGAACCTTGATGACAGTGGTTCGGAAATACGCCACGTTCTAATTACCGCTGCCGTTGTTCGAGGGGAGAAACCGCCCGGGTATTGGAAGAAGGATGAAGGTGCTGTTTTCTGGGAAGCATGGGCCAAGGAAGAGGGCATGAAGAAGGCCCTTGAGTTCATGAAATCGAGCTATACGTCATCCTTGTAAGTTGGCAAATGTAAGTACTAGTGGATGTATTCTTGTACACTATCCTTGATGAGCCCATGATTGAGATGTAAAAAGGAGGACAAGTCGTTGAAGAAGCTATATTCGTTCCTGTATGGTTCTTAAAAAAAGAAATGCTATGGTGTAAACTATCAGTGGCGCAGAGGCCTGGTATACAAGAGCCGAAGAAACATAAAAAGATAGCTCAGTTGACAGGTGACTGATCTGTTTAGTCTTTCTTTTCCGCCTCAGTCTCGGGGGCAGGCTCATCAGCAGCCTTCTCGGGGGTCTCATCGGCGGTCTTGGAGGCCTCCTCCTTCTCCTCCTTCTCCTCGGCGGAGGCTTCAGGGGCAGCACCACCCAAAAGCGCGGCGTTGGTAACCTGGGCCTCTTCGAAAGCTGTCTTGAACTGAGCAGCATCTAGATAGTTCGTCCTGTCAGACACAGATAAAATGAGAGTGTGCACAGAACCATACTTTCGGCGTTGGCGAAACGAATCGCAAGGGTCTCTGAAGTGGGAGGCGACTCAGAGTAATCTGCAGCAACCTTCCACACCCAGCTCCTGTCGGATCCGATGTTGGGTTGGAGACGCATATCCGATGTGACTAGAAAAGCGCGAGTGAGACCGTGTTTAACGGCGCAGAATGAGATGGAAAGAGATCGGATTACTCACTAACGTGGTTCGCGCAGACCTTCAGGGTCTTATCACGTCTCATGACAACTCGGACCTTCTTGGTCTCTTTGTGGGCCAGCAGGCGGACATCACCAGTTCCACGCTCCTTCCATTCAGTAGATCCAGCGTCGAATCGGAAAAGCTTGGCGCGCCTGGATTGTATCGAGACAGGATCGTGAGTAGTGAGGACAAGTTAGTGGAGCTGATTGGAAGCGCGATCGCGTAGATGGAAAAATTGACGCACAACTTGAAGAGCACCTCCTCATCCTCCTCGTGCGTTTTAGTGTCGACCTGCTCAGTGAGCTTAATGACAGGCTCGAAGTGAACATCAGCTTCCTCCTCCTGGTGACAACAAGACGATCAGCTCAAGGTCAATGAGGCGCAGATGGAGATCTCGAGGATGATAGTGAGATCTGAGAGGACAATGACAATGACATACTCTGGGGGCAAGGGCGTCGGTATTTTCAGACATGGTAGTAGAGATCTGAGGGTGGTCTGTGAAGTAGATGGACAAAAGAAATTGAGGAAGGAAAAGGACTCGGAAATCGCTGGACCCCGGAACCAATTGATCGGGGTCCGCCGGCCACATTTGCCATGGACTCGTGGCACCGCTGCCTCATTACTTTACTCCAATGTCCACGATGCCATATACCCGGAGGCTGCTCACCGCATGCCTGGCCTTGCTTGTCGTTTTCCCTGCACTAGTATCCGCCCATCTAATAGAGGTCCTTGCTGGACACAAGGAATGCTTTTTCGAAGACCTGCACAAGCATGACAAGGTACGATGGCCAGTTCAGACATCCACAGAGTTTCTGACGTTCGCCCTCTAGATGACCGTTACCTACCAGGTTGGAGGAGGGGGCCAACTTGACATTGATTTTTGGGTGTGTGTTCACCTCATAGTAGCATGAGCCGTGTTGATGTGCCTTGCAGTTGACGGACCCGGAGCAACGCGTTCTGGGCAAGCAAATACGACAAACCACCGGTTCACTCTCCATAACCGCAGAGAAGGATGGCAGACATGAGCTTTGCTTCTCTAACCAGATGAGCACAGTCACGGATAAGATGGTCAGGTGAGTATTACTGCGAGTTACTCTAGTGTGAATCCTACTAATGAAGCCGATGAACCCTCAGCTTCAATGTTCACGGTGTGATCTACGTGGCAGGAGACGGTGCGGATCTCCCTCTTTGGTTGGGGCTTTACTTACATATACTTGTCTCAATAGATATCGTTGCACCTGTCGAGCGCGAAATTCGATCCCTGGCAAACGGATTGTTGGCAGTAAAAGACGAGCAAGAGTACATTGTCGTTAGGGAGAGGACACATCGCAACACTGCAGAGTCTACGAACTCTCGTGTAAAGTGGTGGTCAATTCTACAGGCAATAGTCCTGTTCTCGGTGGTTGGTTGGCAGATATACTATCTTAAGGTGGGTTGCAACCTATCCTGCACTTATTTGGGTCGCTCAACTCTGATAATTTCTCAGTCATTCTTCGAAGTGAAGCGTGTAATATGATCTCTCGAAGCAAATTATATTATTTTGCCATTCCATTGTGCCATCTGCATGAACATACATCGACGAGGCATTAAAAACATAAAAAATCATGGTCATAATGGACAGGCTACAGTGAACTGACTAGTCAAGACGAGTGGGTATACGTAGGACAACAGAAGGAGGATTGTATGGCATAGGTTTGCTAGAATGGGGGACGAAATGCGACATTAACGATGGGACTGACAATCTATTATAACAGATACAATGCGGGCACTGCCCGTCGAGGAGTCATGGATTCAACGAAAACGTCATCGCCAGGTCGCCTTCCTCTTGTTGAAGCCCATGTCCGCGCTGGCGTCCATCGACATGTTCGCCATGGACATGTTCGCCCCGAATGTCGGCGATCGGATCTTCAACGACCCGCTCATCGATTTGGTCAACGATACCCTCTTCATACGCTTCCCGGGGCTCGCCAACGCGACGCGCCGCGGGCCGCTACTGCTGCTTTCCCCTGCGGGCGGTGAAAGCTGCGGGATCATACTTGACCGCCTCCTCCCTTTCTCATTTCGGAGTGGTCCAATATTTGATCGGCGCCTCCCACTTGCGCTCTTCGCCATGCCTAACCCAGAACTACCCCCACTCTTGGGCGTCGAAGGCCCGCGTCGGGCAGGACTGCCGAGGACGCCTCGGTCGCGCGTTTTCGGGACGTGAAGGATGCTCCCTGAGAACGAGCTGGTGGATTGAGAGAGGTTGATGCTCATGTCGGATAGTGGGTTGTGGTCGCGGTCGCGTCGCTCAGGGCTCGCACTCTCGTCTCCCTCCACCAGACTCCCGAGTGCAGAACCTCGCGCCCTAGATTTGAGGAAACCGGGATCCAAGCGGCTGGGACGCGGCCTTCTGGCTCGAACGGCCAATGAAGTGTCAAATGTTGATGTAGTAGGGAGTGAAGCGCTGAAGCTGAGGTTGACGCTGTCGTCCGTTTTGTCCGCCTCATCCTCCCAGTCGCTTTCAGAGCTTCCCAGTGATGTACAGCGAGGACCGAGGGAAATGCCGCTGGACGATGATGATGTGGCGCCGGTGTCGATATTGGGGCTGGCAGGAATCACAGTCACGGTAACTGGAGGCAACTTCGGTCCGCCGTCATCGAGATCGCCTTGTCCAGCCTCATCTCTCCATTGAACATTCTTCGGCCCTTTCGCCCCCGTCTTCTCCTTGTCCGACACTCTTCGATATGGCTGCGAAACTAGACTGGAGCGCAACGACTTGCGCGGCGAACGATGTGGCCGACGAGATTCTGAGACTGATGAGCTGTTGTTCCCAACTGTCGATATACGCCTGGAGGGCTTCGTGGTAGCTCCCTGAAGTACCGCAGGTCCGGAGCTAATCCTTCGGGTGAAAGTGGTAACATAACCGCTGAATGCGTCCAGCGATGAAGGGGCGTTGCGAGCCGTCGCTGCGTAGCCATCGGCGGAGACACCGACCAGCTTTTCAAAGGTCTCGGTGTTACTCCTCTTGACCAACTCAAGCGCTGTTGCTACCTTCCTGACCGTTTCTGACGGTTCAGACGACCCATCCAGCACTCCTAAAGCATCCGCTGCTTCCCCGACCATGATTGTACACCTCCCAAGCATACCCACAAGGCTTACCATCACCTCAGCCATGCCCTCAACTGCACCCCGCATCACGTCGCGCTCGCCTTCCGCTTTCGACGTCTCCATTTCAGCCTTCCGGCACATAGCATCGAGCTTGACGTTGTCAATGCTGACGTTGTCCAGCTTGTCGGATCTGCGCTCCGACATGGCGCGCATAGTCGCTTCAAACATAGCGTTTGAATTGGAAGCGCGTTGAATTCGTGTGACGATAGGCGAATCGACTCTGGTGACCTTCTCCTCGGGCGCAGCCAGGGCCTGTAGCAATGTTCTCTCTGCCTCCAGGTCGGCAGAAAGGGTACTCGACGAGGCTTTGGCGTCGATCTGGGCGATTCTTATGTGGATGGCAGTCAGCTTGGCCTTCGCGACTGCGATTGTCCCCGTGCAAACCGCACCGTCCACAATCGAGGCTTTGGTTTGCTCCACTTTGGCCTTCATATCGGACCTTGCCCTCTCGACTTCCGCATTCGCCTCCGCCTTCTTCCGGCGAGTGACATCGGTGTCCACTTCTTTCTTCCCCGCAAGCTTTGCCTTGAGCTCCATGACCTCCTGGTTCAGCCTATTGATGGCTTCGACGTAGCGTCCGACATGTCTGTCGACATTCACGACGTTCCGGGTGACGACCTTGGTCTTGATCTTGGTCGCTCGCTCCGCATAAACTAGGGTGTTGTGCGTGTCATCGAAGTGATTGGATGTGGGCGCGACGCAGACAATCATAACCGTCTTGCAATTGCCGCCAAGGGAGAATTTGAGCAATCGCGTAAGTTTGCTGTTTCGATACGGGACGTGTCGAATCGCGCCGCCGCTTTCGCACAACGCGTTAATGCAGTTTCCAAGTGCGAGGAGCGATTTGTTGATGTTGGCACCCTCGACCATACGTTGGCCCATGTTGGAGGTGGCAGCGGCACGCTCGCTGCCGGCGAGATCGATAATGGAAAGTGTAGCCATGGTCCGTTGCTCGGTGAGGGCTGCTGTCCGAGGTGACTGTGTGACATGGACCTGCAAAACTGCGTGTGATCGCGAGCTGGTCTCGTTGGCGTGTGTCGGACTCTGCGTCCTCTTCGAATTTCCCTGCAATACGATCTGCTTGACCTCCTCTGCCGTCCTAGGTGTAAGTTCTACGAGCCCCACCACTTTGACAGTTTTATCCTCGCGAATCGAAAGCCCCCCTCGTGGTGCATGGGAGCCTGCATCACCGAGCAGATCGCGGATCTCCTCGTTGTAAATCTCCAAGAAAGTGACGCGAACTTCCACATCCCAGTCATCTTTGCGGTCCTCAATACGCTGAAACAAGTCCGCCATAGTCAGGTATATGATGCCTGGGTCGGACTCTGTACCGCTGATCGTGTGTGTCTTGCCGCAGCCCGTGGCCTGGGATCGGGCTGGTTAATACGTGGACACTGAAGCGATGACTTGGGCTCACGCCATATGCAAAAACCGTAGCATTATAACCATCGAATAGACCCTTGAGAAGGGGTTGTGACGTAGCCTCGAACACATCCTGCTGTCTCGCCTCGTTGCCAAACACCTTGTCGAACATAAATCTCTTGTCTTTGTAGCGTTTCGTACCTGGCGGCATAAACCCGCGTTCAACAAAAGCCCTTGCCTGATCCTTCTCGTCAGGATCGAACGTCAATATCCGGTCATCCACGATCTGGACTATGTCCCGAAGCGGTGCAGAGTGCTGGACCTTGGCGGGAGTCGACAGTGCGCCGTCTGCGCGAAATGTCGTGTCATAGCACGGCTCCGGCAGGCGGGCAGCCTCCCACGCTGATGGAGGGCGAACACGCACTGCATGTAAATGTGGTTAGCAACGCGCCAAATTCAACAAAGACTGACGCGAGTACCTGCGACCGTGATGGAGCCTGCGGCAACCATTTTCTAGTCTTAAATTGTAGAATTACTTGCACTTGATGTCTGCAAGCGAGTTGAGGAGGAGGATGGCGGCGGGATGGACGGTCGTGAGGAGGATGGTTGGTGTTTCAATTTGGAAATTGGAGTTTTCCAACCACAACGCGTTCTGTCATGTGATCGCATCACAATCTTATCTTCATCTTATCACGTCCTGAATCTGTCACCGCCACTCGACTTCTGGTTCCAGACAACCACAGACGACTGTGTGAGTATTGCGGACATGGAAAAGAACTACTCAGATCTCATTGGTTCACCAGCAAGCTTTTTTGCCCATGGCTTCTACCATCTCCGTCAACTCTCCTGCGGATTTCCATGTCCATCTGAGGCAGGGATCTCTGTCCGCCTTGGTCACTCCTCACGTAAAAAAGGGAGGCTTTGACCTGGCATATGTCATGGTACGGCCTGATTTGTTCCTCTTCACCACCAAAATCTAACGGAATCCGGAGCCCAACCTGAAACCTCCGGTTACGACGACCGAGCAAGCCCTTGCTTACAAGCAAACGCTCGAAAAAATCGACCCCAGCGTCGAATATCTGATGACCCTTTACCTCTCACCCGAGTTAACACCCGACGAGATTAGAAAGGCCAAGAAGGCTGGCGTCTCTGGTATGTTTATACATGCTCACATCTACCCAGTAACCTCCATCTTATCAAGGTGTAAAGTCATATCCGCGAGGAGTGACGACCAACTCGGATGGAGGTATAGAATCCTACGAAACTTACTACCCGATCTTCGAAGCAATGCAAGAAGTCGACATGGTTCTCAACTTGCATGGTGAAATTCCTTCCGATGCATCTGCAGTGCGTATTGTATCTATATCTCCTTCGACGACATTCAGCAACGTCATTTTCCGCAGAACACCCACATCCTCAACGCCGAGCCCAAGTTTCTCCCTCACCTCCACAAGCTACACGCGACATTCCCTCGACTCCGTATCGTCCTTGAGCACGCAACGACACGCGCGGCCGTCGAAGCTGTCAAATCGTGTGGCCCAACTGTGGCGTGCACCATCACTGCGCACCACCTTGCCCTTACCGTTGACGATTGGGCTGGCCAGTCCTGGAACTTCTGCAAACCAGTTGCTAAATATCCAGACGACAGGACTGCACTCAGAGAAGTCATCCTCGAAGGTGAGAGAACCTGTCAAGCCTCAAAGGGATGGATTTCTTACCAACCTCTAATCAAAAGGACATCCGCGCTTCTTCCTGGGCTCCGACTCCGCGCCCCATCTGCCACATACCAAGTCCACAAGCACCCCATCTCACGGCTGCGCAGCAGGAATCTACACATCGCCTATACTACTGCCTCTCGTGGCCCACTTGTTGGAATCCTTTGGTGCCCTTGACAAGCTCGAGGGCTTTGTGAGCAACTTTGGGAGGGCATTTTACAAACAAGCCACGTCTGTGGAACATTCCAAGGTCGTGTTGAGACGGCCCACTGCAGGGAAAGCTTTGGTCGATGAGAAATACACCTTGGGTGAAGATAGTGTCGTTCCTTTCTGGGCTGGCGGAGAGCTTGGCTGGGAGATCGCGACACAATGAAGGTAAACGACTGCCATAGTTCTATTCCTATTGCTTTGAATATATAGAAATCGAATACTTGTGCGATGGCTACTTTGGCAGTAAGTAACTTCATTCGTCGGTAATCTCCGACGTTCACATATTCAAGGCGCGATCAAATTGCGGCACACCCATCTCTACTCCTTCACACCGTGTCCTTGACGGGCATTGGCACCATTTATTCTCGAACAGCCCGCTATATCTACTCTACTTGCCTCTATAATCGCCTAATACGATGGCCCACTTTCGCTGCCCCACCTTCAATAGCCTTAACGCCCGCATGCCCAACAGGAACCGTCTGACGCTGGCGTCGCACAACCAAACTAGCCGCCGCTCTTTCTCAATCTCGCCTCTGCAAGGCTTTTCTGCTGCCCCCGCATGGCTGCTACCTTCTCGCCGACATGATGAAGGCGACGACTTCCAATCGAACGCGCGAGTCGTGAAGACAGAGTCAACTCATGAATCTGGCCTACACCTTGCTGGCTTAGGAATCACGTATCCTCAACGTTACGCGAATGCCGGCTTTTTAGACCTAATGATACCACCCGAAGAAGTAAAGTATCAGCCCCCCACTGTTCTTCAGGGCCAGAAAATCGACGCCTTCCCTTCCTCACAAGGCGACCCTAGCGGCCTTCAAGGACGACGAATTATCCCACCGTGGTCCCTTCCCTCCATCATTTCAGCGACTGTGTCCGAACCAGTAAATTCGAAATGTCTTCTCGGCCAAAATGTGTCAGAGTTGCGATACCTTATTGAGGACGATCTTAACCACCCTGACCGACATCGGATACCACCATCTTGGTCCAGCCAAAATTCGTCCGAGTTGCAATACCCTAGTAAGGACGATCTCAACTGCCCTCACGGACGTCAGCTGCCGCCATCTTCAAGTTTGTCCCTATCCTCCTTATCATCCGAGGCGGACGATTCGAAACATCTTCTCAATCAAGGCGCGACGTTGCAGTATCCTCAGGTGGATATCAAGGAAATGACTTTCGACTCGCTTGCTGCCGCTTCTGGAATGCGCGCGGATGTTCTTGCTGTGCAGTTGTCGACCACTGCAGACCTGGCGCTTCAATACATAGAAAAAGACTCGCTCCGGTCTTTCACGATGTCCGCAACAAGATCGACGGGTTCGCTCTTGGAGGAACTGTTAGATGATGGACCCCCAGCCTGGAGACTCTCACCCAACTCTGGAGGCGATGCCACTCCTGGTCTGCGAGTCAAGGCCGAAATGCGAAATGAACCGTCCTTGGGAATAAATCCTGTGGAAGTCACGAGTGGCACGCTGTACCAATGTGGCCTCTATCTTCCCTCTGAAAGCTCTGCTATCTCTCGTGTCTCATTCGCGTCTCTCGAGTCTTTCTATCCTTTGGAGGAGTTCTTTCCCAAGGAGGAACGGCCAAAGGACCATCAATTTCCAGCGTCTCTCTCGATGGACATCGCCGTAGCCCGCACGCTAGATTCTGAGGAAGACCTCAAGATATCCAAGAACCGTATCGCATATCACGACGTTATTCTACCCATAAAGCTCCAGGACAATAACAGCGATTACGTCTTCTCGGATGTTGGTCACTCGAGCAGAAGCACTTCCCCGTTCCCGAGTCCCCGGCAGAAGAAGCGAGGGCAAAAGGCTAAACGATTGACAAAACTCAGGTCGACTAGACCGCCCAGACCCACCATTTTGCCCATGCATGCACTTACTCCTCTCCCTCCTGTAAAACGCGAAGAGCCGTTATTCGACCTCAATCTTGGCACGCCTGTACTGGACGCGCACAGAGGCATCGATCTTGACGAACTCAGGGAGAAAGCTATGCGGTACCGCAAACGCAACCCAGGACGTATCTACGAAAATGGCTGGCTGGTATCGTTTGCAGGGAAGCTATCTAATTGCGGGGAGCTCGTGAAGGATTTCAGGTGCTACATCTTTGGGTGTAACCAGACCAACAAGAGGAGAGACCATATTCTGATCCATGTCGGTTCTCACCTGGACCAGCGACCATTTTCGTGCTCATTTTGGTTTGTAATCTTCTGCTCAACCGTATCACAGAAGGCTGACGATATCCCAGTCCCTCCTCGTTCTTTCGCAAGAACGAGTGCAAACGTCACGAGCTGAGCCATAGCGGCGAGAAGCCATTTGCGTGCTTGCTATGTCCCGGAACGGCTTTCGTTCGCCAGGACCTTCTCAAGCGGCATACTACGCGGGCGCATGGGGCGATGGCAGCGTTAGTGCCTCAGAAGCGCAAGGAACCCACGGCGAAGGTGAAGAAGGAAAGGGGGGATAAGGAGAACTTTGGGGCTCGGCTGACAAAACGCGTGAAGAGGGAATGCGCCGCAGATCTTATGAGCTGAACACACAAAACTATCCACATTCTCTATAATCAAGAACATTTATTCATAAACAGGCGTTTTTTTGGGAATCGTGGCATGCATTGGTCGTCAGGGTAAATTAGATACAAAGCGAAAAACAAAGTTGCAGGCCGATGTCTAGCTCGGGGATAAATGACTCGTCCGTTTATAAGTTACAAAACTGTAAGTGATACAGAAGTGGTAGTCACTTGTTCGTGATTCATTTCATCAGGGCCGCCATATTGAATTTCTATTGGATGTATGAGTCTGGGTGGTCGTGACCCTAGGGCGGAGAGTGGAGGCAGGTTTGGACGGGGTAACAGGCCGCAGAAATGCATCTACGTCTGCGCGTCGCATGAACTGCAGAGGTGTCAACGGGGACCCCTTTGCAGACGGTGAGTTGGATGCGGATTTCATTGAACGAGGGCTTTGTCCGCTGGGTGTGGAAAGAGCGAAGGTAGGTACGAAGGGCATTGTAGGTTCAGGAGTGCGAGGAGGAGCGGGAGGCGAGTCGGTTTCCATGGGTGGCTCAAGGAGCGTGGCCGAGCTGATCCACTTCTCTTCAGAAGCGCCAGGACGCGGCGGTGATTCTGGCAGTAGTCGGAAACTGTCAGCGAAGTGATCTTTTATGAACCTGAAGGGCGATGTTAAGCAAAAGATCACAGAACAAAGAGAACTGCCCATACTTCGAGAGTTCACTCCATCCTCCTCCCACGCGAACCATCACCGTCTGCGAGCGCAAGATTCGGCAGAAGCAGAGCTTGGGATCTTGGTTTCCTATCCAATATTTGCCACTCTGGTCCTTCCACGTCTCCGAGACTCCCTCGATATTGATACCCACAGGGAGCTTGTTGACAACATCTCCGACTGCAACATCTAGCTTGTTCTTTGGATCAGCAACATAGGTCTTCCTCGGCGGCGTCGCAGGCTTCTTTTGTGGCGTCGTGTTCTTGAGCATCGGAGCAAGAGATGAGAGCGAATTCCTGGGGGCTCGTGACCACGTCGACATTGATGTCGATGAGCGGGTGTGGGCTCGAGCAGTCGAACGAGAGTAGGATGATGCCTCTGAGCCTGTAGGCGATACGGCCCTTGAAGCCGCCTGTTGCGCAGTCTGTGCTCTTATTCGCATGGGGGTCACAGCCGGATTGCGCACCGGAGTCGAGACGGAGTTTGACAGGCTTGACGTTCGCTGCCTCGATGCAAATGTTGAGCCGTAAATCGATGGTCCCAGAGGGCCGCCTGAAACTGCTCGGTTAGAGGATAAGTTAGAGAGTTGGCTCGAAGAACGGCTCTGAGGCTCGGCACCTCCGGAGACAGCACGTCGTGGACTAGGATGATTTGGCACGAGAAGCCGTTTCTGGGAAGTAGACGATATGGAGAGGTTTGAGTATCCAGCGGCCTTCTTAGCGGAGCGCAAATTGACAACAGAGGCACTGCTGTTCCGTCCTGAGCTAGGACGAGAGCTGATCGCACTGGGAGGACGCGATTTGCGACCGCCGAGGCGATCATGACACATGTCCTCCAGCTCACTCCATGTTTGGAGTACTCGTGTCTTTTCCTGGATAGCTCGGGAATCGCTGGAAACCTTTGCAAACATAGAAGTCATGCTCTCGATCGCACTGCGAGTAAAGAAGAGGCGTGCCGCCAGCTGCTCTTCTGGTGGTGAGTCGAGCAAAGGTTGATGGGAGGATGACAGAATGCCTCTCGGTGGAGCAGGATAGCTGTCGATGTGCTCTAATAGATCACTGAGAGCTGTATCACATTTTTGCACGTCGTCAGATAGTTGGGCCAACGCTTCAATCCTTTTCATCAGATCGGCAGAGGCTTCGATGTCTGCTCTAAGTGACCTAAGTTCCATGTTGATGGAAGTATCGGGGACTGAAGCTGGTAAAAGGGAAACGCCGGACGAAATATTCGAAAATTCCTTGCTCAACTTTTTCAGTTGATCCAGAGTAGGAAGTCGAGCAGATGACCTTTTCGGGCGAGCGATCTCGTTGACACTCATTGAGCGTAGGCGTTTTCGGAACGCAAGGATTTGAGCTTGAAGATCATTCATCTCCCTCCTGGAGGAATTATTTTCGCGGGGGCCGACTCGTAGACCGAAGATATCTGAGCATACGGGATTAGAGAGATCAAATCGATGGCCGGTACTAGTGACAGTACCTTCTTCATCCAAAGGGCGCGACTTCACTTTGGGTGTACCTGATGCATGTTCTTTCGCCGATATATCTTCTTGTCTTCGCTGGTGCTCTGCGAGTCGCACAAGTTCCTTTGACTCGGATTTAATCCTTTCCTGCTCCGCAGCAATGCCGCGCTGATTGGTCAACCGCTCTTCGTCCAAACGGTACCTCGCCTCAGCTTCTGCCCTCTGCCTTGCATGTTCTGCCTTTTCCAAAGCAAGTCGCGCCTCCTCCTGGCGTCGCCGTTCCTCGGCCAACTGCTGCTCCAATCTTTGACGTTCATGTTGTTCTGCAGCGATACGGTCGGATTCTGCCTTCGATCTGCGTTCCTCCTCCAGCAGCTGTTGTATTCTCTCCGCTTCGAGTTGCTCAGCGGCTACACGGTCTTTTTCAACCTGCAAGCGACGTTCTTCGGCAAGCTGCTCCTCGACAAGTCGTAATTTCTCCTCCATTGCAAGACGTTCCCGATCTAGGTGAGCCTTTTCAGCCTTCTCAGCCGCAATCCGATCGTTCTCGGCCTGGACCCGCTTCTCATTCGCCAGTCGTTCCTCCTCGAGCCGACGCTGTGCTTCCGCCTCAGCACGCTCGCGCTCCAGACGTGCCCGTTCAGCTTCTTCAACAGCGATTCTCTCCTTCTCTGCCTGTTGTCGAGCGGCCTCCGCTTGCTGTGCAGCGTCCAACCTCTCCCGTTCTTCACGCTCCAGCCTTTCTCGCTCCAAACGCAACCTCTCGGCTTCCTCAGCGGCTAGGCGATCCTTCTCTACCTGCTGGCGTTTCTCCTCGGCAATCCGAAGTTGCTCCAGCCTCTCGGTTTCAACCTTCTGCTCGTGTAATAACATATCGATGAAGTTCGAAACGTCGCTGTCCCACGCCTTGAAGCGAGCTTCAGCATCGTCGACTGTTTTGCGTCGGGTGGTGCAGAGAATAGGATACCAAAAGGCACCGGAGCTTGCGTCCATCTTTCGAAGGAGATTACGGATAGGGGAAAATGAGCGGCTAATCTGCGTGCGGCAATGATCTGCTGATGTCCTCACGTCCCTCAGAATAGCGCGTAAAGCGACGGTAGTGTCTTCGTCCCTTGACACGATA
The DNA here is from genome assembly GCA_018282005.1 of Asterophora parasitica. Lineage (NCBI taxonomy): Eukaryota > Fungi > Basidiomycota > Agaricomycetes > Agaricales > Lyophyllaceae > Asterophora > Asterophora parasitica. Next base: position 124,446 of record JABCKV010000021.1, on the reverse strand, counting down.
TCTGGGAGCGCGGATTTGGAACACGCGAGATCTTGGTGGGCCCTGCCGATATCATCAACGGTGGTGGCCATGGCAGAGTCCAGTTCCTTCGCCATACGTGCCAGGTGGAAATGAGCAAGCTTTTGCGTCAAGCCCTCCACCTGACCATTGAGCCGCATCACAAACGCGTTAGAGTCGGCGCGAACGGCATCGTCGAGGGCAGCCAGATTGAATGGAAGTTCGACGGAGGAGGACTGTCCAAGCTTGAAACGCCGTGTGTTGATGACCGGGCTGGCAGTGGGAGAGCTAGTCTGTCGGTTGACAAAAGGTATCCGATCCGCTAACCCGATTACAAACTTCGCAACTTCATCGCGCGCCCCATCCAGACCCGATTGTAGCTCGGCTTCCGCCTCGCTTCCGTTTACAAGTTCGTCGGTGAGCACTTCATCCGTGCGGATTTCGATTCGAACCTTTGCGTCCTCGATGCGCAACTGGATGTCATTGAACTCCTGGTGGACGATGCCCATGACAGTCGCCTGTCTCTGAATTGACTTGAGCAAGTCCACCATTTTCGTCGTATCCTCCAAAGAGATCTTCAGCCCTGAAGACCGATGCGAGAACCATTGCTTGAGCGGTTCTTCCAATGTTTCGTAAAGCGAAAGCAGAGGGGGGTCAATTTCTTGATCGATGTGAAGTCTGAGCTGACGGATATCTTCCACAAGGTCAGCATGTGTCGTCTCAGAGGGCAATGGTGTTGTGGGCGGGCTCTCTGGTGTGAGAAGTTCCTTGGTGTCACCCGAAAGCTGGCGCCACCGTTTCCTCTCCATCATGTCCGAAAACCTCGTCCTTGCATCCTCTAAGTGGTTCATGTCTGCGTCCATTATCCCATGTATTGTTCGCGCCTCCCGTAGCCGAATCCCTCGAGCCTTGACATCATCACAAGCCGCTCGAGCTTCGTTCTTTGAACTTTCCAATCGCTTGAATTCGTCGGCGATGTTGGCTTTGAACTCGGCGTCGATGCCAGGATGCTCCAGACCAAGGGTGGCAGAAAGGGAATTTCTTAGCACTTGCACTGAGCTCTGCGCAGCCTGTACATTCTCCTGTAGGATTGAAGGGAGAAGAGCCAGGAACGTAGAGTGGCGGGTTGGTTCCAAGCATGCCTCAGACATGAGGTTCGGAGGTGAACCATCTCCATCTCCACCAGGGACGCCTTCCTTGATACGAGCGAGGATTTTAGAAAAAGTGGTCGACAACTCTTGGGCCTGGCCCGTCAGAGTCTCTGCGCGCTTGACCGCATCCGAAGCGGCGCGGTACGCCTTGGCTGTAGCGTCGACATTGTGGGTTACATTTGTGGTTGACGCGATTTCCGAGGCGAGGGACTGAGCGAGAAGCTTATTGAAGTCCTTCTGGTCAGGGAAGAGTGGATGCTCTGGACACGGAAAAGGACTCGACAGTGAGGTCGGGTTACCTCTCATAGCAAGCCGCTTTAGCAAGGCATCTGCTCGAGAGACGAAGGAAGCACTTTGGCGAGAGGTGGGATGGTGAAGCTTCGCAGTTTCGATTTCCTCGAAGAGGTTTTGTGCTGATAATTTGTCCTTCATGGTTTCGACGTAAATTTCGTCAGCCCTACAATCAACGCATTCAACACAATTTGACAAAAAGATAAGTAAGATGTGAAATGCACTTTCTCCATTGCATGACCATATGCATGACAAACTTGCCTAGATTCTCCATCTCCGCGATACCCTTCTCCTCAAGTCTATCTTGTTCGTCAAGGAGCTCATCCGGAACAGGTTTACGACTGTGATCTATCAGTTTGTCCAGAACTTTACCAGCAGCGGTGATCTTCCCGTGCCGGAGACTTGTCACCCGTCCCGCGAATTGAGCCGCATCACGAGAAAGAAGCTCCGCCAGCTTGAATCGAGCACTGCGAGAGAACCCAGCTGAGCTGACGGATGTGTCGGACGCAGCCGAGGCGAAGGAGGTTACAGAGCTCCGCCGTTTGAAATCATGCGGGAGTTCCTGGTGCTCCTCTACCTCGGGAGGATTTTCGTACACTGTGGGATTCCATCGGGCGCGGGTGTCCAAAAACGTCCCAAGGTCCTCCACAATTCTCCGGCGATCCACCCAGGCAGCGATGCGCGTCTCCTCCCAACCTAACCTGATGCCCAGGAGCTCCAAATTTTCGGATCGGTCGCGCAGCAAATGGATCAATTTGTCCAGTTGATAAATGGTCGTAAGCGTCAGCTCAATCACGTCCGTGTCTGCTGGAGACAAGTTGCGCTGCGTTGCCGCTGGATTTCAAGCTTTAGCCTTCGAAGATGTGTCAGGCAGCGATAACTCACCTTTCGTAAGTTGCCTTAGCTTCGTAAGTTCCCCTCTGTCAAATACCTCAGTCTCCTTTTCAATGGCATCGTGTTCCGCAATCCACCGGTTCAATTCGTCGCGGGTGGCCAGCCCTATGACATGTTCCGCTGACGCGCGAACCGCATCCAACCCTACGAAAACTTCTATGGGCGGCATTTTCTCTAGAAGCTAGAAGGGAATTGGCACAAAGAAGATACAGGCACAGGCAACTCAACAAACCTTGATCTTCCCTTCTATCCATACTTTTCTCTCACTAAACGACTGGAGTTCGATTACTTCATGAGACTCGAGTGCTTGCTCAGCGCCCGCAGCTGGAGTGTCTAAATTCGTGGAGGGTACACCTTCAGAAAGGTGCGGTACAGAGGGTTGAGATTGTGGAAGATCGGAGGTAGGCGCCACGGCCGTGCCAGACGACTGGGAGACGTCAGTTGTGACGAGCGACATAGGAACAAGCGGATTTTGTGAACAGAAAGGATATGGGATATTCAGTACTTCAAGGGATGTCGTCCAATGCTCAGCATATGGCCCGTGCAGTAGGATCCTAGGCCAGATACATGCGGAGGATGTCGTTTAGCAACGAGGCAGACGATGGACAAGACGCGTGAGAACTCCGTTAGACGCGACGGAATTCTGACGCGGTCCTCCGCACTTTTCTACGTATGTTGGCCAGAGAGTCATCTTGACGCTCCGGTACGCTCAATATAATACATTCCTCGTTAACATTACAGCAGGGAACAGCGCAGGGTCTAATATGGGTCCACTTCATCTGCCGACGCATCGGGCTTAAGTACGGGGCCGGGACATAAGTTGGAGGTCAACCAACGCTCGTCGCTCATCTCACTTACACTCACCTTGGGAACTGGACGTGGCTCAATTCTCTCCATGAAGAGGGCCAGCGACCTCAGGCGATCAATGCCTCGCTGGTCCTTCTTTCGCGACGAAGGCATACCCATCTCCAACTCGATCTCGTGCATAAACGCGGCGACGTCTGCCAGGGAGGTCCCCAGTGCACGCAGGGTCGCGGCGTGTGTCCTGTACAATGTACATAGTGTCATTGACAACTCAGTTACATATGTGACGAGTATTTTGTGTTGACTTGCCTTGAATGTTCCGACTCCTTCAACAGCGTCAAAAGGTCGTTCTTGACCTCATCCTCGAACGCAGATCGACGCGCTTCCCTTTGATCAGAAAGCACCTTCTGCTGCTCTGTTCCCTGTAGTAGCTTCTGTATGGTTCCTCGCAGTTGTTGGATCTCTTCTTTCCCGCTCGTCGCCTCTCGCCAACTTAGATTCAGTTCCTGCTCAAGTATCCTGACGCCGCTTTGCGTTTCCATCAATTGACGTCTCAGTGACGACAACTGGCGTCTTGCCAACACATACGGGAGTAGGGTGATCGGGGCGAGGAACGCAGATATGATAGCAAGGTGTACTATGCCACTGCCGCGCGGGGGCCCAGGGCGTCGATCACGGTTCACTCGCGCGTCGTACACCGGAGTCGCGGTGCCATTCACCAGATCATACTCGATTTCGTTTTGCAGAGCATGTGGATCAAGCGCCAGGTCCGAGGTACTGGTGACGATGGAGGGAAAGTCCATGTTTGATTGAGTGAGAAACGAAGCGTCAGACTTCCTCAATATGTCGTGAAACAGGCCGGCCCGATGATGCGATGCATAAAAAGAATTCGTACAAGTTCGTAGGCAGATACATGGTTAAAATACACAGAGCGACGAGAAGTGTAGAATACAGATAGCAAAAGACGAAAGCGTAAGTAAATTAGATAGTAAAGGTCATCAGTAGTCTAAGCGAATCGTAAAATTTGCCACCACCTGCGCTTCTGTTTCACCGTCAAATCGGGAATGTTGGGCAAGGACTGTCCTCGCTGGTGCTTCGCAAGGGCAGATTTCAGGGGCTTCGCGTTTGCTTTGGGTGGCTGCTTCGCAAAAGTTTTTTGAGTTGGAGGATGCGCAGCTTTGCCCTTATGGTGTTGTTTCGGGGGAAATATTCTGTCGAGCGTCAATTGACCTGAACCAGAATGGCATGTCGTAGGGATCGACTCACTCGTCGACATGAACAACATAGTTCTCATCCTTCCTTAGCCCATTTTTCGCCGCTGTGATATGTTCTTGAAACCGTAACCGCGTGTTATTGGGTACCTTGACCTTCCGCCGCCACATCGCCACACTATTTCCGGTTGGAGATGGCAGATAAACAAAGATAACCACCGTCTCCGACGGGTTGCAGGTGAGGACAGACTCTTGGAGGATGCGATCCGTGCTCTTCTGTAGATCATCGAAGGTCAACCAGTCAAAAACTGGCTGATTCGGATAGTTCTCCAAGCGAAAGGTGACATTCACGAATAAAGCTCCTCGCTCTCGGCTCTGCAGAAATTTGTGTAACTGGAGATGGCATCAAGGTCAGTTAGCGAAGCCTCATCACTATATCAGACGTACGCCAAACGAGCCCAGGTTATACTCCATCGCCACTATCCACGCTAGCACAGCAGAAACGCGTTCGTCCTTGTCAGGCGAAAACAGCCAGTGTATTCGATCCCTGGCCTTTCGCTCTCTCCCAAAGATAGCGCGCTGGACACCCAAAAAGGCCTTGTTACCGGATTCGAGGAACTGTGTATTGGTATATTCGTCCATCTTGTTCGGAGGTACACCGTTGGTGGCCTTGATATTTGTGCCCTTCATGGCGTGCGCGAGTGTTTTGGACGGCATATGGTAGGTCGTCGACTCTCGCCTAACTTCGCCCCAAGTTGCATGCTTGTGACGAAGTTTGGACGAAGCAGCGTGATGGTGGCGGTGCGATTGGTCCCATTCATCCTCTCCGCCCTCTCCTTCATCCCAGCCATCGTCTTCGTCACCCCATCCACTATCCTTGCCGTTCCCCCAGCCGCCACTGTCCCCGAAACCGTCGTCCTTCTGCCCGCCGTTGTCTTTCTTCCCGCCCCCGCCCTTTCCCCACCCGTCGTTGCCAGTAACCTTAGCACCGTCTCCCCAGCCGGTATCAGAGCCTTTGGTGTTGCTCCAGCTGTTATCTTGAGTATCCCACCCATCACCCTGGCCCCAGCCTTGTTCGCCGCCTCGAGCTGGTTTATCCCAGCCTCCTGCACCGCCCCATCCGTCGTTATCGCCTGCCGCGGAATTTGCGCCCCAAGCATCACCACCACCACCTGCACCCCAGCCCCCGCCCCCGCCAGCAGCAGCGCCCATGTCGTCCCATGTACCACCCTTCTGCTGGGGTTGCTTCTTGAACTTCTTTCCAACGTCCATCGAGGCGTGCGGGTGGTGAGGTATTTGCTGCTGTCTCTGCTGGTGGCCCGATTTCTGCGGGTGTCCACCCTGCGGCGGGAACCCATGTTGGCTCTGAGGCAGTCCGTTAAGCAACGATTGTAAAATTTCCGAATGCTCCTGCGGAGAAAGGACAGGCTTGGACCCCGTCCCTGCTCCGTTATCAGAGCCTGAAGCAAAAGTTACCTTGCTTTGCTTCAGAATCCTAGGATCTTGGCCCCACCCAGAGGGAGCACGGGGGGTAGGACGTCCCCAGGGGTCTGTGCGGCCGTACCCATGATCTTCCTCGTCATCTTCCTCGTCGTCGTCGTCGTCGTAATGCGCCGAAGTCCAAGGGAAATGTGCCGGTCGCGTCTGCACTGGCGGCGCTCTGGCAGGAAGAGGCGTCTGCGCCTTCTTTCCCCAGTCCTGCCATGCCTGCCTCCCTTTCGGTTCTGGAGGCGCAGGGGCTGGCTCGGGCAGTGTATTTGGTTTAGATTTAGGTGAGCCCCAAATATCGACGTTGTTGTCCTGACGCCATGCGCTCGTATGTTGCACAGACGCCTTCTGGTGTGCCGATGTGGTCGAGGTCGCTGGCTTTGGTCGGCTGTCAGGATTTGGATTCCACATGTACGATGGCCGATTTGTAGGCGGAGGGTCCTGTACGCGTTGTTCTGCTCGTGCTGGGGCAGGACGGGCTCCGCGATTGGCCATCGCGGAGGCTGAGGTATATACCTGTTGGGTTGGTTGCAACGGAGGCTGACCCTGATGCAGACCCTGATGCTGTGCTGCCTGAAATTGAGCAGCTGACCGCTGGTCATGCTTTAATCTTTAAGTCAGGGCCGTCGTTCTCGGAAGCAGAACTCACCGATTCTGAGGGAGCAGCGGCAGGAGGCGGTGGAGGCACCAGGGTAGGAATAGAAGTCGGTGGGATGGGGATCTCTTCGGGTTGGCTTGGAGATGACCCTTCCTGGATAGTCTCGAGGGGATGAGAAACCCAAGCCCCGTTGTTGTGGACGACATGTTGCAACACGTTCCCGTCGTGGTCGACATATTCAAGTTCGTCGCCATCTGCGTCCCCTCCCCATCCGTTGTCGCCCCATTGGCCGCCGTCGCCGCTTTCCCCAGCATCATTACCCCATCCAACTGCTTCATTCCCATCCTTGTTACCCCATCCATCGTCCTCGTATGTCCCCACTTTCCCTAGAGAATTGTTGGCGAACTTTGGACATTGTCAAGATGCTATGTGGTGGTGGTCACTGACCGTGACCGAAATCGTTCAAGTCCGAAGTATGATCGTCGTGTTGTGCCTCGTGTTGCTGAATCCCCAATGACACTGGGACTGGAACTGGTAATGGCTCTGGCTCTGTTGGAGGAGCAGGTGTTGGTTCCCTAGCTGGTGCTGGTTCTGGCGCAGGTGGAGGCGGCTGTGGTGGCTCCTTCTTCTTCTCCTCTTTTTTCTCTACGACCTCGACCTGCTTGCCCTTTCCTTTCGCTTTTTTCGGAGGCATTGGACGCCTATTCGAGATTTGAGGTCGATGATTCAGATTTCAACGAGTTCCAAGTGTGGACGTGTCCTGATTGGCAAGGTCGAAATACGCGTCAAAACCAATGAGATATCCCGGGGACGTTCAAGGGAAGAGGGGGGTGATAAAAAAGCGTACAGCAATAGTGTAAGCTCTCATCTAGGAACCACGAAAACCGGACATGAGGCATCCTGAGTGATCACCAGGTCTACATTGACAAGAACCCTTACAGAACCCTTATGTATATATCAATAGAACGACAAGTTTTCCGCCGTACGTCTTCATTCCACACCTACAATCCTCTACATCGTTCCGCGTTTCATGAATCATGATCTTGAGCTCCAGACTCCTGGCCACCTGAAACGAGACATCAAATGCTGATCAACCACTTGCAAGCGACGCCATATCTACCCAGCCTGCACCGACGATGATCCCTAGACTGGTCTCTCACCTCCTGATCTTTTTCAGTTCAGCAGCACCGTCCGTGACGGTAGACTCTGGAGTCGTGCTGTCTTCATGATGACCTTTCGTTGGAGCTGGATCTTCATTCTGCAATCGTTGTTGGTTCGACTGGGCAGTGCCACAGTATACCCTGATGACAACCACTCCGTTGATGATATCCACCGGCGAGCGGGAGAATATTATTCGTGAGTCATATCACCTTTAGAACCTACATCCTGCTAAGATATTCGTCGTGGTCAGAAGCCGTGCCTTTGCATTTCTGGGCCGGAATACCCCGCCTGGCAAGCCAAACACTGCAGCTATAGTCTGTGGGGTCCTCGGCGGTGTAGCGTTCACACTAGTTGCCCTTGGCTGGTGTTTCGTATCCCGAAAGCGAAGAATCCATCACGTCGAAGAGGGTGCAACCAATCCCCTGAAGGCGCGGTACCTCAAATCCGCGTTCTCACCCGACGAGAAGGACGGGAGGAAGTTCGACCGCATACGCAACGCACTAGGTCGCCGACCAGGGCTCAACAAGAAATCGCAACAGAGCATACTTCCTATATTTCAGATCGCCCTTCCCCCAGGCCCCACGGACCCCATTGACCGTCCGCCGCCTGCGATGCCCAATCACATTCCACGGTATCCAAGCGTTCTTGAACGAGGATACACCCAGCGACGTCCTACGCCGCCCCCACTGGAAGGCTATCCCGATCTATCACGTATCCCCTCCGTAACCGACTCAACGGATAGCGCAAGCAGCGCGGCTGCCCCGCTTCGGCGAAAGGTCGCGGTACCGCCCCAAGCTCTCATGGTGCCCACGCCAGGACGGCAGCTTCCAGCACTCTCTGCTCTCCGTATCGGTGCTAAAAGCGCCGGCCTGCACCCGCCCAAGTCCCCATCCCAGCGGCGCTCGTGGTTCTCCAAGCACCCGTTCAAGCATCCCTTCATCCCTGTACGCAACGTTGACAACACCCTCCGCTTCCCCCCTGGCTCTCCTTTGCGCTCTGCGAACTACCAGCCCTCGCGACAGCATTTAGAGGCACGGCTGTCGGAGGCGAAGACCCCCCGAATCGATAGTCCACGTTCAGGCTCTCTCAGCGCAAGACCTGTACAGACAAAGTTTGCGAGGCGACGACCCGCTCCTTTGGATGAGGATCCTGGATCGTCGAAGCAAGTGCGGTTCATGGATGCACTGAGTTCGGGACTTGAAGGTCCTCGGACGCCTGTACAAAATGGCTCCAGGACTGCTGTCCCCCGCCATAGCAGTAGACACCCCTTAGGCAGCAGTCGGTTCTTACCAGTGCCCCCGACCACGTCGTACATCTAGTTGGTTCGTCGTTATTGTACTTGTAACATTCTCAGTCGAATGATCACGCATCATGAGAACCTTGGACGGATTCATATTTTCGACTTTTGGGAAACACCGAAGACTCTATGGAGAGATATCCTCTAATCCCATCCCAGCTAGATCCTCTTGAGCACAGCGTTCAGGACTTCGGTGGTGCTGCTTGTACCCTTGAGGTCGGGCGTCAAGGTAACTCCCTCCCTGATGACCTGGTCCACGGCAAGGTCAAGTCTGTCCGCGCCCTTCGTGTAGCCAAGGTGTCGGAGCATCAGGGCAGCGGAGCGAATTGAGGCGAGAGGGTTAGCAATGCCCTTTCCGACGATATCAGGGGCCGAGCCGTGGACTCTGTCATAAACGCGTTACTGATGATGAAATGTTCACTTGAAAAAAAATGACGACACATACGGTTCACCCATGACGAAGCTGTCGCCGGCGTTAATGGAAGGAACCAAGCCCAAGGAGCCAACAAGAGCGGCAGCGGCATCGCTCAGGATGTCTCCGTAGAGGTTGGGAGCAACCATAACGTCAAAGACTCTGTTTTCCGGTTCAATGATCAACAAAAGTTTTCACGATATGACTGTTTTCTTACTCGGGTTCACGGAACAGTCTGGATGGAATGGCAACTCGTCAGAGGGAAATCCAAAACGCGTAGAAAAATATCCCTACCTGTAAACGGCACTGTCGACTAATTGTTCCATGATAGTCACGTCGTCGTACTTTCCGTTGAGTCCCTCGAGAGTGGGGACCTTCCGAACAGTTTCCCGGAAGAGACCATCGGTGATGGAGAGCACATTGGACTTGTGGATGATAGTCAAGTGCTGTAAGAGGTAATTAAATATTAAGGATCTGCGCCTTCTTCTCAGGAATCTGTGACTGACCTTGCGGGGTCTGGCCAGAGCAAGTTCGAAAGCCATTTGGCCTATTCTCCTTGACGCACGCTCAGTTATAACGCGAGTGGCACGTGCCTCCTTGCCATTTTCCCCGATGGTTTGCTCCTCTTGCTTGACGTACTGTGCGATGCCGACATGACGCTAACCGGGCTCTGGGACATGACAAGAACTCACAAGGCATTCGGTGTTCTCGCGGACAACAATGAGATCTACAGCAGGCTGCTGACCAGCTTCCGGTGCGACCTGTTCCAAGTATCCGATTTCAAGCTTGAACAAATATCTCTAGAGACTACACCCACCGAAAGTACAGGCCTGACGTTGGCGTAAAGGTCGAGCTCTTTTCGAAGAGCCACGATGGGCGACGAGTAACCAACGACCTTTTTCGACGGAGAGCTGACGGAGCCAAAGAGGGCACAGTCACATTCGTTGCGCAAGACACTAAGCCGCTCTGTTAGTTATTGTCAGTAGGGTACACAGAGTACTGACTCGACAGTTTCATGAGGAAGCGCATTGCCCGTCTTGGTGAAGGTCTCCCATCCGGCAAGCAGGTCAATGAACTCGGGCCTCGGAATATCAGATCCTAGCGCCTCAATGGCCTGTTTCGCAGCCTGTCCAATTTGAAGAGCATGTGAGCATGAATGTCGGCCCTGATACTTGCGTGAGGAAATACCGGGATGACTTCTCGTCCAATTCCATCAGCAGGAATCAGGCCGATTTTTAGGGTCTTGCGAGCAGCCGTCGAGAGTGACCTGAGTGGGGTGCGAAACATCGTGAATTGGAGGTCTGCCGAGTGTGCTGCAAGTTGTGTCGGCTTATGGAAAATGGCAATGAATGTGTTTTCAAAGGTAGGTCGGCCGGCTTCTCCGAAAGCTAAGGGATTTTGCCGATCATTTCCCGGCCACGCGTTGTTTGTATTTATTGTGCTCGACGCGTTGATGTGTTGACGCGCTTCCCATAGCCACAATTCCAAAATGCTGCCCAGCCCCGACTCCTCTCCCCAGCTCGTCCTTCACAACCGCACCAATGCTCTGGATACGCCCATCCAGACCAAGCTATCCTTCGCCCTCCCAACCCCTCCATATGACAAGAATGGCAAGCGACGCGCTGCCACAGGCCATTTTACGGGGCTGAAGAAACGCAAGCTTAGTTTCGAGGAACGCAGCGATGCTCTCGGCGGCTCTGAAGAAAGTGAGAATGATAGCGATGATGTGGAGATGGAAAACGTCGCCGTTAGCAATGCGAAGGCACGGAGGTACACAACCTTTCAACGGAGTATGCGTACGGTGATGGCGGTACCTGGGAGGGCTAGACAGGAAGCCCGTAGGTTGACTTTCACTAATGAACTACAAGACTTATCGGCTCGATACTAATTTTCACTCCCAGCATCTACTCGAACGATCCTGCAATCATTCGTGTCGTCGAACAAATCCGATGTTTTCAAGTGCGAATCAAACAACGAGAATGCGTTTCTAACGCCTCCGTATGCATGCTCTTATTCTCATGGTATGAACTCGACCTAATCGTCGCAAGTCGATTGCTCATCGTGCACAGGTGCTAAGAAAGGTGATACCTCACTACTGGCTGTCGCAACGGAGCAGGGTACTCTGCAGCTCCTCAATACTTTAAAGCGAAGGGACTGGGATCCTGGTGCGTACTAAACACCATCTGTTGCTCGATACACCCCTAATCGAGCTTCCCAGAGCCACCACGGACAGTCTTTCAAGTACACAACAACGGCATTTTCGACGTGAAATGGAACACAGATGATACCCTATTAGCCACCTGCTCTGGCGACTATTCAACACGCATCACTTGCCCGACGACAGAGACGGTGACGCATGCTCTCCGAGGCCACACACACACCGTCAAATGCGCAGCTTGGGATCCTCAGCACAGAGAGTTGTTGAGCACAGGCGGGCGAGATGGCAGCATCTACATCTGGGATCTCAGGTTGGCCGGGCAAAAGGAAGAAGACGGTCCCACAGTTTTGAGTCCAGTCATATCGATCCCGGGAGCGCACGAAGAAGGAAAGCCCAAGCGAGGACCTCGCAGAAAGAACGTGCCGGCACCCAAGAGCATTACGAGTGTGCTGTACCCAGAGCTGGGATCATACGGACTGATTAGTAGTTGTTCGTCCGATGGGTACGTCACGTTATTCTGCCATGAACTCCACCTCTGATGTTCTGGGTCAGCGTCCTCAAATATTGGGACCTGCGTCTTCCAGCTGGTGGCAGAAAGACGAAATCTTCGAAACCGAAACCGCCGGAAAACATTTACTCCTCTCCTGTCGATCCAACCACACGGCCATCAACATACCACGGTTCTCCTACGCGTCCCCGTGGCATCGCTAGGCTGACTTCAGGAGTTGGCCCAACTGCCGGGCTCGTATTCGGCGTCGGTGCCGACTCCAGAATCCATGCTTATGGTCTTCCCTCCTTGGGGGCTACACCAGCAAGCTATACTCACGAAAAGATGCAAACAAATTCGTTTTACGTGGGGCTTTCGTTGTCTCCTTGTGGCCGCTGGCTTGCTTGCGGCAGCGGCCCAAAAGAAAGTGGCGCCCCAGGAAATGCATTCCTCTTTGACGTGGCTAATGCGACACGCCCGTCGCGCGTGGCGCCACAGCAGCGCGGAGTACAGCTAACTGGCCAGCAGGGAGAAGTCGGGGCTGTAGACTGGGCACAGGAGATGCTGGCGTCGTGTGCAGATGACGGCACTGTGCGCGTCTGGAGGCCACAAATCGAGACATATCATACGTGCCTTGAACGGGAGGAAGACAGCCGATGGGACTGGAGCTGGGGGGGTTGATGTTTCTCTTCTCAGGGAGCAGCTGTGATATACCACCACCTGTAATATTTACCTTACTGAGTAAAGACAGATCATAAATTTGGCATGCAGCCTGGAGAGCGAGGGCAAATATTGAACTCACAAGGCAAAATGGCGTCATGTACAACGATGAACCAGGACCGACGAGGTCGCAGCTGTCATCCTTGCGCGAGAGTATGCACTCGATGACTTCATCGCAAACACCCTGATCGGGTGCAGCCAAGACTCCGAACGCAACGTACATAGGTCGCATGCAATCATTGCGAACTCGTTGTCATACTTGAGGCTGCAGGCCTTGCATCATCATTGGCTAAACTTGGGCCCGGTATGGTTGGCTATTGGGAATTCGTAACTTGCAGGACTTGGAGTCCCATGCTCACCTGCGCCACACCGTATCAATTGTGCGTCCCAGCGCACGCCCGGTGCCTCTACGGCCCTATTCTGTGCTGTAAAAAAAGTCTCCGCTCTCTCCATATCCCCATCTCACTATAAAATGGTCTACTGCCGTCGTCGGGCGTCGGGCGTCGAGTGAAACGTTGACGTAGCCAAGATCATGACAAAGACGACTGTTAGTAAGTTCAAACAATTCGGTCTGAAATCTGGGGCTATAAGACAAGGACAACGCTGCGCCAGCATCGTCAAAACTGCTTCCGCATTCCACATGTCTAAATACTCATCGTTCGCGGTCGTTGGCGCTGGCTTCGTAGGGCTCCCAATTATCAAGGCACTCGTTAGCCAAAATGCTTCGGTGGTCGTGCTGACGCGCTCGACATCGACATCGAAATCTGATTTTGGTGACGAAGTCACGGTGGCGCCCGTCAACTATACTGATATCGCATCTGTAATCCATGCGCTCAAGGAGAACCACGTCCAAGTGGTCATCTGCACCTTCGGCAATGAAGGCCTCTCGTCTCAGAATACGGTCGCGGAAGCTTCGAAGGCCGCAGGCGTCAAGTTATTTGTACCTTCGGAGTTCGGTCTACCCACGGAGGGAGCAGCAGAAAGTCTCTTCGCAGTGAAGGATAAGAGTGCCAGTACGCAAACATTTTTCTTTTGCTAAATAGAGCTGAGCAGTCGTCTAGAGTATATACAGTCCCTCGGCATGCCGACTGCCAGATTTTACGTGAGTGACTTCGACAGCGAACTCAGACGGCCACTCACAATGCCGTGACAGAATGGCTATTTTATCCAACGTCTTCCCGATGTTGTGGGGTACAAGACGAACAAAAAAATCAATATTCTAGACCATGTGAAGGGTGATAAGCCCATCTCCTTTACGGCCATCGAAGACGTGGCAGGTGAGCGATTCTGAAGAGCAAACACCACAAAGACATATACTTAATACATTATAGGTTACGTCGCCTATGTTTTGACGACGCTCCACCCGTATCAGTTGGATTATACTGTGTATCGTATTCAAGGACAAGCCGCGACTTTGGTTGACTTGGCATCAATCCTCGAGACGACCGTGGAGCGCGTGAAAGAGGTGCCTGGACCTAATAGCAGTGTTGCGGCATTCTTCCAGACATACTTCGAAACCGGAGGAGGGAGCACAGGATGGGATGCAGGTACAGGGAGGGAGAGCAAAGACAAAGCGGGCAGCTCAAACTATCTGTGGGAGAATCACCGCTGGAAGTCAATCAAGGATATCATTTCCACCTAGTAGGACTGTCGTAATACATCGTTTGTGTGGTGAGTAGCGAAGATAACATGCCTGGAAAAGGATGAGAACTTCGTAGGGAAATGACCGATTAAATGATGGGGGTATTATGATAGACGCACAAGTCGATTGACCATGACTTGAACAACTACGAAAACATACTGTACAGATGCGGAGATGTCAGAATTTGCCAGGTGAGAGATGTGTTGGGAGGCGAATGGACCAGTATAGTCGAGGCATTACTTCTTCTGAATAGCGTTGACTAGCCTGGAAAGCCAGAGTCGAAGCAAAGTATAAACATGTAGTTTTGAAAGATAGCGAGGCCACGTACCAATCTAGACCCTCTTCAAGGCCTTCACCTTTCGTTGCGCAGCTGCCCCTCACACTCCATGGTCTCGTTTTCTCGCCTCCGGCCAGTCCAAGCTGTTCGCTGATGTCTTCCGGGGTGAGAGCACCAGAAGTATCCTGTTTGTTGCAGAAAACGAGCAGTGGCACGCCCTTAAGCTCTTCTTCCGACAGCATTGTCAATAGCTCGGTCCGTGATGTCGTAAGACGGGTGTGGTCAGCGGAGTCAATCACGTAGATGATTGCAGAGGTGTTGGGGAAGTAACAACGCCAATAAGGTCTGAAACGAAGATGTTGAGGGGGGTTGAGCGTGATGTATTCCAAAGTGCACATACCGTATGCTTGACTGTCCCCCCAGATCCCAGACTTGGAATTTGATGTTTTTGTACTGAGGATGGAATGAGGGTCAAGAAACTAAATGGAGTAAGAGTGCGCATCCAGCTCACCTGAACCGTTTCCACATTGAATCCAATTGCTGCAAACATTGTCGCGCATTAGAACAGCTTGGACATACCAACTCTCCACGTACTCGGTATCGTCGAGACGACTTCACCAATCTGGCCGATGTTTAGCGAAACATGTACAGACAGGATTCAGTCACATACCTGTAGACGGTACAATATCGTGGTCTTCCAGGGAACAGTTAGCTGAGCTCCATTGGTTCCAGTGATTCCACAACCTACCTTGCCAGCTGAGTCCAAGCCAAGCATCAGAATCCGCACATCTTGGTCTTTACTCCATCGAACCAGCGATGTAATTGACGAGAAGAGAGAAGAGATAGTGAGCCCCATGAGTCTAAGTAGAGTCCAGGCAAGGTCGGTGAAGGAAGTACAAGTGGATGACCTGGTCAAGTTCGCATTCGTCACTCAGGATGAGTATTGCGGCACGTGGCAAAGTATTTGATCGCTTGGCACTTCTCGTTTTGCGTGTCTTCTGAATCTTCGATCTTGCCACTATCTTGCTTCCAACTCCTCACTCTTTGGCCCTTGACAGGACGCGCGCTACGTTCAGGGCACTATGGCTTCGTCCGACACCACCTCACCGGCCCCAGATCTTCCCAAGAAGAAGTCAAACACGAGAAAGCCACGGACAGACGACTCCGAAAAAATCTCCTTGAATTCCCCAGTCGATGCTAAACCTGAAAAGAAGTCCAAGAAGAAACTACGGGCAGTCGTGGATGCCACAGCGGAGGACCCTGTCGAATGTATTGGCAAGAAGGAGCAGAAGAAGAAACGAAAAAGGGAGGCGGAAAGAGAGTCAGTTGGCGAAGGCGAAAACGCAGGTGGAGAGGATGCGGGTAAGAAGACGAAAAAAAGACCGAAACGATCCAATGAATCAGGTCCGGATGCAGCTGCTACCACCCCCGATGTCCCCACCAAAAAGCGCAAAAATAAAACTGGTTTCCTTGATCCTGCCGAGGATGCAACCCTCTCTAATCAGTCGCGAAAATGTCAGTCTCAGTCGCCTCAAGCCTTGATAGCGTGTATAACTGCCGGTGACTCTAGCTCTTGCATACGCATTTCTCCAGTTCCACCGGCCTTCGAAATGGAAATTTAAGAAGGCCCGGCAAAACTGGCTCATCCGCAACATCTGGTTGAAGGAGATGGTAAGTCGCACGACTGCCGTTGGCAACCCACCGTACTCAGATGCAATCCAATAGGTGCCGGAAGCACATCTTCCGCTTGTTTTGGGATATCTCGAGAAGGTGCAAGGAGGAGTTCGTGAGGTGAGCATATTTTTTCCTCTCAAGTGGGTACATTTTCATCGACACTCGGACTAGAACTTGTTCAAGTCGTGTCGCGCGGCGCTAGAATCTCACAAAACGGAAGAACCATCTGCACAATCAACTGAATCGATGGCTGAACCCACTTCGCCAGTGACGGTCGATCCTCCACCTACTACGGAAGCAAAACCGCCATCGGACGCAGAAATTGTCAAAAAGTCCAGAGCTCAGGTTCTCATTGATCGTCTTACTTCTTCGGAGGCCAGCGTATGATTGGCACAATAAAAAGCACGTATCGGCTCAACACTTTGGGGTCATATCATGTTCACAGAAGCGCCCCTGCACCTTAGTATTCAGCAATCCGGACGTTTTCAGAGCATACTGCTTCCTAGGCCCTGTTTTGTGTCAGTTCCAATACCGGGGGCGTCTGGCAGCGGTGTAATGGGCGTATGGGTTGATAGAGCACTACGGTCATTATCGCGTCGCCATTACCTGCGGGTACATCATACATCATCAAGGAACTAGAGTTTGGGTCCGGCATACGGGAGTGATCATTAAATAGTTGATTGGCAAAGCTAGAGAAATGCCGGTGAGAGGGCGCGCGAGGCGAGCTGCGTATATTCGCTACCAGCTCGATGGAGTATACGCCACAATGGCACTTTCAGCTTGCCCTTGATTGGTTCCGAAGCCGCCAACTTGGTAGTCTGATCATCATTGAATTCCGTCATACATTGGCCATACATCCCACCAACATCCAACACACATCCACCAGGGCATCTGAACAAGAATTGGTTCCTATGCCATGTCCGACGATGAGCTCCGAGTTTTGGCCGTCAGCACCCTCACTTCTCTCATGGGCTCAGGGAAGCTATTCTTCCCAATGCCTGCGATGAGTCTCCTTGCACGGCTCGTCTCCACCAAAGTGCCATCCGGATTTTTCGCCAACCCATCCACTCCGAACATACGATTCAGGCTCACTGATCAATTGCGGTTTGAAACCATACTCGACGAGCTGTCTCGCGCATGGGACCAAGGAACGATATCGCTCTCTCGGGAGAACGGACAAATGACGGTTCTGGATATTGTTCTGCACCCCGTCGGACATATGCGCTCTACTGGAACGGTCGGAGAAGCAAGCACCTCACGCAAGCGGAAGAGGGTAATTGATGAAGATGCGGACTCAGCTGCGGGAGACCAGGAGGAGGGTTCGGATGAGGAGATACCTGGCTGTCCCCAAGTTTCAACGCTAGGGAGCCTGGGGAAAGACATGAGGGAGGCGTATGCGATACTGCAGAAGAGCACTGCTCGCGGACGATTACTTGCTGAACAGGTTAGACCGATAACCTCTACATTTATTCCCCACTCAGCCCAAGCGTTCTCATAGTTTCGGTCGCCTGAAGAAAAGTTTGAGCCTATCTGTTCCCACATAACGAAGGACGAATGCGCCAAAGCCCGACGCGCGAACCCTAGCACGTCCTCCAACTCCTCCACCATTTGCGACCGTGTCCATTTCCGCGCGCTCATCCGCCCACATACCGACGTTTCTCTTGGACACTGCTCATACCTCAACACATGCTACTCTGAGCCCACGTATTCACAGTCCCCTTCAATACCTCCATACCCTGGGGCAGTACACAGTCATGGTGCGCCCCCTCCCAATACACGCGGTCCCGTATCGTTGCCCTCTGGCCTCGGTGCTGGTGGCCGTGGAAAGGAGAAGGCTCCATGTCGGTATCTGCACTACGAGGTCGACTGGGACCAAATAGATGGCGAGGGTATGAAGCATTTGAATGGGAAAGGCAAAGAGGTTGCGCAAAAGAAGCGAGTGCATAAGCTCGGTATTGGACAGGGTCCCGCTGGCAAGCCTCAAGTTGTAAGCCTTACTCCGGCCAGCGTTCATGACAGGCCACTGATGATGGTATAGCTTCCTCCGCAGTGGATAAATTGCGACCTGAGGCGTTTCGACTACTCAGTGCTGGGGAAGTTTCATGTTATAATGGCGGATCCTCCATGGGACATCCATATGAGTGTATGTCTCCTTCTTGACAACTGTCGCAAGCCCTCATCCCATATTGCACAGCTTCCATACGGCACGATGACAGACGACGAGATGCGCGCGATGCCAATCCCTACTCTCCAAGATGAAGGCCTCCTCTTCCTCTGGGTGACTGGACGCGCAATGGAAGTCGGACGCGAGTGCATGCGCGTGTGGGGCTATACCCGTGTCGATGAAGTCGTCTGGGTCAAAACTAACCAGGTTTGCCTCGCGCAATAATTTCCATATCATGCTCACTGATCACGCCCACAAGCTCCAACGCGTAATAAGAACTGGGAGGACGGGTCACTGGCTGAACCACACCAAAGAGCACATGCTAGTCGGTGTGAAGACCGTCACTGACGAGTCTGGTGCCCTTAAATTCCCTTCATGGGCTAACCGGGGATTGGACACGGATGTAATTGTTTCCGAGGTCAGGGAGACCAGCAGAAAGCCAGACGAGGTCTATGGTTTGATTGAGCGGATGTGTCCTGGCGGCAGGAAGATCGAGGTCTTCGGGAGGAAACACAACACCAGACCAGGGTACGTTGCTCCGTTTTCCAGTGGCTGAGTGGCTGATTCAACCATCCATTAGGTGGTTGACGTTGGGAAACCAACTTGGACCAGATCAAATATATGAGGAGGAGCTGGCTGCGAGGATTATAGCCAAATATCCTGAGAGAAATGTCAATGTGATGACGATCTAAAACGACACCCCCCAGTCCTTTCCTCGCAGTTCAGAATGTAGCAATGTAGAATCATCTTGGACCTATTACGGCGCATGTATAGTCTACAGGTATTACTCTATTCTAAATTATAACCAGGACGACAAGTGTACAGATGTAAATATATCTAGTGCAATAAAATTACACCCAATGAATGTCAATAATCATACGTGGGCGTTGGACGCCGATTATTCGCGGTCAAGCTCTTTGACCAGAAGAGCATTAACCGCCTTCACGTTGTCGAGGTATACTGTAGCAAATGTAAGCCACACAGCGAAGGCATGACGAACACTGACGCTGACGTACCATGGTGCCCAGCGTGACTGATAATGTACATTCTTCCCTTCCCGTTTCCAGCCTGTCGGAGATTTTCCACGGATTGTTGACCTCCTTCAGGATCCATCCAGTCATTATCACCGTCTGCAAGAGAAAAAAATTAGATGGGCGTTGGGAATATAACTGCGTGGCGAGGAACTCACAAACAAAGGTAATGGGTATCTTGAGTTCTGATATACGGTCAACGAGGGGCAGGCGCGCATGAGCGCCGGGTGCAAGGATATGTGCTGGCCAATTGTGTGAGACGCGGCGGCAAACGATGCAGTTGAGATGGCATGCTCACAGATGCAATATTCTCCGGAACCCTTTGCGAGCGTGATATTCATGATGTAGTCGTGCAAATCTCGTGTGTCCTCTTCTGACAAGCCATTGAACCGACGTGATGAATACTACCAGAAAGTGGTCAGTCTCGCCGGCGTAGTGAGATGGAAATGTAAACCCACTTTGCCTATCAGCATGGGCCCCCAGAACAAGGTAGAGCGGACGACCTGGAACGGACTCCACCCTTCCTCCCAAAGGTACGTCATCAACCTCCTCGCCCTACTCTCCTGTCTCTTCTCCACCTTCTGCTCAGCCCTGATCTCATCCACCCTCGCCTGAGTGGCCGCCTCTGCAGACCCCGAATTGTCCGTGTCCCTCGAATCCGTGAATTCCCTCGACGGCACTGTATAGTTGGGATCACGAGGAACGCCTGCCGGCGAGAGCAGCACGAGCTTATTCACGCGCGTGGGGTACTTGAGCGCATAAACTACGCTGAAATATGCGCCGAGCGAATGTCCGACGAGGGTCATCTTATCCAGGCCCATCTTCTGTCGCCATTCCTCCAACGAGTCGATGAAAAATGACTCGGCCTCCTTGACGCGGCCAGCGATATCGTCGCGCTTGGCTTTGACGGTGAATGGTATGCGGGCAGACCGGCCCATGCCTAGCCAATCAAGGGCATATACAGACGATCCGCGGCGGCCGGCCCATTGCGCTAGAACTGGGAAATTTTGGTAGAAGAACCCGAGGCCAGCACCGTAGCCGTGGAGTACGACGGCTGGAGGGGGAGCGTCGGGTGAAGGAGATGTTGATGTTATTGAAAGGGTATTGAGATATCGTTTGGCTGAGCCCAGATCCACGCGTGCGCTGTGTGCTATCACAGGGCTGTCGCTATCGGGGGTTGAAGAAGGCGACAAGTTCTGTGGTCGAAAGAACGGCAGTCGTCTACATTGATAGATTCGAGTTAGAGAAGGCATCGATATCAAGTTGAGCCCACACACCTGAGAAGCCGTTCTTCGCTGATAGCACTTTGTTTCTCGCCAACAGACCACCTAACCTTTGTCAAAGCATGGACAAGGTAACTATGACTAAGATGCTCACCAACTGCGCACGCTGGCAGAGAAAGCTGATGGAATTGCCCGTGCAGGGGGCAAAGGATCCAATGGAGCATCCATGACAGGAAATCTGCGCAGGAGGGGGACGGGAAAGAGTCTGGACGTCGTGGTGGATGAGAGGGAGTGGTAAAGGTGCTGAGGCAAGCAGGGCCGCCTTTATATCAGACTGGCGGTGCAATGCCGATGCCGGGCGCTTGTCGTCACTAGCCACGTGGGTGCGTCGATCAGTCCCGTGATGTCCATCAACTTTTGCGGTGCCCCCACTGTCAGACCTCGACCATCATGTACAACGGTATTGGCCTCACAACTCCCCGTGGAAGGTACAAATCTTGCTCTAGTTCATTGTGTGTGTCGCTCAAATATCACACAGTGGAACGAACGGCTATGTTGTTCGCAATCTGTCGACCCTCCGCTCCCATGAAACACAAAAGGATCGTGCCAGTGCCTGGGATTCTGCCCCTCCGAAGCACCGCGAGCCAGACGCGGAAATCTTGGAGCACGAGCGCAAGCGCAAGGTCGAAGTAAAATGTCTGGAACTCCAGCTTAAGCTCGAGGACGAGGAGTACGTCGTCGTCACTAATATCCATCCTTGTCTCCAGCTGACGAAATGGTTTTGCGCAGAGTTCCCGAGGATGAAATTGAGGAGCAAGTCAGTGCTCTCCGCGCCGAGTTGCTGAGGAACCTTGCTGCTCTTACGCCGAGCGCTAAGAACCTAAAATCGTCTGACACTCATGGTCTCGCCCTCGCCAAAAAGACCGAACTCAGCAAAATGGCCCGTGCTTTTGGGACACGGACCGACTACCAAGAGGGAGAGGCATTTGACAGGGAGAAACAGGAGGAGATCAAGCTGAGGAGGCAAGCTGAGCGCGAAGAGCGAGATAGAAAGAAAGACGAGGAGCGCATCAAGTATCAGGAGGACAAGGCGAAATGGGAGGCGGTGCGACGCGAGAAAGACAGGCTAAGGCGGAGAGAAGAGGATAGGATCAGAAAGGAGAGGGAGGCAAATGGTGGAAGGCGTGACGACCGTATGGCCCCTCCCCCCGTTCCTGTGGGGAGGCAGGACAGAGGAGACAGGGAAATGCCCCGTGCTTACCGTGATCGTGAATCGCACAGAGGCGGCGAACGGCGCAGCAGGAGCAGGAGCCCTCCTCGTCGCGGTCCTCGACCACAGGAGTCGCGAGTCCGTGGCCGCGCATCCCCGACTCCCTCGCCCCCACCACGCACCCGCCGCCGCTACGATTCTCGTTCTCGCTCCCGCTCTGCGTCCCGCTCCATATCACCCGCACGCCTTCGCCGCTTGGGCAGCCCTGGACCTACGTCCCGCCAGGATCGTTCGCCGGTGCCCACGCCGCCCCACCGCACACGCGAGCGTTCATCAACCCCTCCGTCGTATCGCCGTGGTGGTGGCCGCTCGAGCTCGAGGTCCCCTCGTCGGTCGCCTGGGCGTCAGAGATCCCCGGGTAGGGGTGGTCGTGGGCGGCCGAGATCAGCGAGCCCTCCTCCTGCCCGTGGGAGGGCAAGGTCGGCTTCTACTGGCTCGTCGATGAGTGTTAGTACTCGGTCTAGCAGGAGCTCGAGGAGTCGCAGTGCAAGTCGCGATTAGGGCAGTGCATGCTGGTTACCTGCTCTTATGAATGAGTGAATGTAAGTATACTATGCTGGTACTGATACAGGTGTGCTTGTAGTAGTGTTTGAGAATGTACATAGTTTTGTGCTCGACAAGATATGGGCGTTGCTGAGGAAGCGAAACCAAATATGGGACTCGGATCGGTTTGCTCTCGCCACCATGACCTCTGTTCTCCCTCTTCCTCCAGACGCGTCCTCCTCTCTCTGCCCCGGCTACAAGCACGTCGACGCCTTCGGCCCGCCCGAGGAGTATGAAGACGAGATCGAGGAGGATGTGGCGTACGTGACACTAGACCTGGGCAGCATCGAACCGACACTCGTCCCGAGTTCCTCGACGTACAGACTCATCGGACTGGACACAACGACGCCTTTCTTGCAATTGTCGGGAACAATCCTAAAAGGAAAACACGAGACGTTGCTGGGTACTGAGCTGATCTTTACAGAGGCCAAAGGTAAACACGGTTGATCTAATCTTGTATTCGAGGTGGAAACCCAACGCGACATTTAAACGCATAGACATCCACGCGCACACGAGTACGGACCACATAGACCCTCGGCTTCAGGAACCTCCACCTCCACCACCCCAGGTGCACAAAAAGACCGGAGCCGCCCACACCCTCACACACGTTGCTGGCACCTCTCAGCGGATCTGCTTCCGCGAGGTTCGCCTGCAACCGCGCGAAGCGTCCACACAGGCCACCACTTCATACGTACACGGGCGCAACGGCGGCAGCGACAAAGGCAAGAACCGGGACGTGGATGATATCCCGGGGGATCTGGCGACGGAAGTTGAGGCGGCCACGTTGATGGTGGACCGTGTGACGGGGAAGAACGCGCCGCGTGCTAGGGCCGCGCGTACCAAATCAAGTGCTGGTGTGGAGAAGAAGCAGGGCGGGAATGTGACGGATGAAGCGAGTGCGAGCGCGAACACTGGGACGAGACAGACGAGGGGCAGGAAGGCGAAGGAGAAGGGTAAGGAGAAAGCGAAGGAGTTGATTGACGGACTGGCTATGGACGTCGATGCCGATGGTGATGGTGATAGGGACGAGGATTACGCTGAAGAGAACGAGAAATAACCAGCGAGTGGTAGTACTGAGGCAGCATGGCCACAATCTGATAAGATTGTTTTGTAGATCGCCAAAATTTCGTTCAACTTGTGTGCATCCTGCACAACTAATCTCTTTGAATTCAAGTACATGAGCTATATCCAGCCTTTCCTAAGAATCGATAGCAATGGACGATTCCGGGATTCGGACATAATTCGGCCAAGGGTTTTCATGGAAGTTAAATTTTCAGAGCGCGCTTTCTGCCACTTGGTGTGCGACTACCACAGCATCTGCGCTTTCCGTCATTTTTCATTGAAGCAAAAGGCCCGTCAGTTTATAAGAAGCAGGAAAAGCGGTTGGTTCTGTCTTTCCAGATCACTGCGTTGCCGCCACTCTGCTAAAATTTCAAATACCACAACAGTTTCCCCTGACTTTCTGACTCGTTCCATATCACAACCTGTCATCTCAGGAGACTAGCGGTGCATTGCCCAATAACCCAACCAGAATCCCTTCAAAACCACATCATGAAATCCATGAACACACTGCGTACGGCGGCCAAACGTGGGATGGGGGTGCGTCGACCCCTCGCACCCTCCTGCGTCCGCTTCAAATCGACATCATCACAGGTACGTCCCGCAACACGCTCTGTTCTCTTCGCGCATCTCACACTCTCCACCCCACACAGCCCTCGACGCGCTACACAACCCCTACCCATACCGCCTCAGCGCCTTCGCCCGCGACTGCCAAAATTCTCTCCAAAGCCTCAGAATATCTCCTTCCGGTATACGCCCGCCCCGACTTCGTTCTGTCCCATGGAGAAGGCTCGTGGGTCTGGGATACGGAGGGTCGGAAGTACCTTGACTTTAGTGCCGGCATCGCCGTGAACGCTCTCGGGCACGCGGACGAGGGGGTCACCAAGGTTCGTGTATCACTACCGTACCACCACGCGCCGGGTACCCATCATGACATTTGTGATTGCGGTATATATAGGTTATCGCAGAACAAGCGTCCAGGCTTCTGCATACGAGTAATGTCTACCACAACGAATGGTCAGGCCAGCTTGCCGAGCTGCTCGTCACTCTCACGCAGACTGAGGGCGGTCTAGGCTCAGCACGGGGTACCACACCCAGTGGTGCCTCCGGATCGAAAGTCTTCTTCGCCAACTCCGGTACGGAGGCGAACGAGGGTGCTCTGAAGATTGCGCGCAAAGTTGGTAAGGATCGTTGGGCTGGCGCCGCCTCTGGGCGCTCGTGGGACTCGGCTGAGTGCACCAAGACGCGTATCGCGTGTTTTGAGGGGTCGTTCCACGGGCGCAGCATGGGCGCGCTGAGCGTCACCAGCAACCCGAAGTATCAGGCGCCGTTCGCGCCGTTGCTACCGGGGGTTGATGTGGGGCGGCTGAACGACGTTGAGGGACTGAAGACGCTCGTTGGGGAGGATACGTGTGCGGTCATTCTGGAGCCCATCCAGGGTGAGGGCGGGATTAATGTGGCTAGTGCTGAATGGTTGAGGGCACTCCGAAAACGGTGTGATGAGGTGGGAGCGGTTCTGATCTTTGATGAGATTCAGGTGGGTTTATCATTTATCTGTATCATTCTGGCTGCTCGGCCTTTGAACTTTGTTGCTGATTCTTATGTCTGATTCTCGTGGGGATGTAGTGCGGCCTGTATCGCACGGGAACTTTGTGGGCACACTCTGTGCTCCCCGTTGATTGCCATCCGGATATCGTGACTATGGCTAAGCCACTAGCAAACGGGTACCCTATCGGGGCAGTTCTTCTCAGGGATACTGTGGCACAGACGATGACACCTGGTATGCATTTCATTGGCTGGACGGAGGAAGGGTATCTCATAAGAGCGATCCAGGCACACACGGGACGACGTTCGGTGGTTCGCCCTTGGCATGTGCGATAGGGCACCACGTCCTCTCGCGACTGACGTCTCGGACATGTGTCGCGCAAATTGAAGAAACCAGCAAGTACCTGACAGGACGCCTGGAACAACTGCCGAAGTGGTTCCCAGATATTCTGCAGACGAATATCCGGGGCCGTGGGCTGATTCTTGGGCTCGGGTTCAAGAAGGAAGAGGACCCAGGAAAGCTGGTTGGGCTGGCACGGGAACGGGGTGTGTTTGTGCTTACGGCAGGGAAGGACGCTGTGCGACTTGTTCCCAGCCTGAATGTAGAGAGAGCGGAGGTGGATCTGGCGGTGGATGTGCTGGAGAGCAGCCTCGGGGTGCTGTAGAAGTCTGATCGGAAATGATTTGCACCGAATCACCTGATACCAATGGAAACGATGTGATTGGCTGTTGCAAATGCGATAAAGTCCGATGCAAAATATTTGGGATTGCTACAACCCCCAACGATGGACAAGCTGTCGTCCCTCACACGCTTCAAGGCGTCCTGCCCATACCTCGGAAAGACAAAGACCGCCACACTTCGCACCTTGTCTACCTCCTCGTCCACCCGCTTCCCTTCTCTCTCTGCCCTCACCGAGCGCGCTACCAAATGCCCCGTCATGGGCCCTGCCCTCGACGTTCGCTCCAAGCAAATTGTCGCTGGCTACGCTAGCGTGGCAGGCAAGGCCGACGTCGAGAAGATTCACAAGGATCAAGGTGTCTTCCCTCCCGCTGGAGCAACCGTCGAGATGTGCCCCCACGCATCCGCCGCTAGAGCCGCTGCTCGCATGGCGGAAGACCTTGCTGCTGCCGCAAAGCTCAAGGCTCGCGGTGACGCTGCGAAGAAGGCCAAGGCCGAGTCCGCTGCCGCTGCCGCTGCCGGGTGCCCCTTCCACCAGAAGGCCGCTGCTGCTGCCCCCAAGGCCGAGGCGAAGCCTATCAAGCCCAAGGTGCCGGGTACATTCAACTACGAGTCTTTCTACGTCGAAGAGCTCGACAAGAAGCACAAGGATGCGTCCTACCGCTACTTCAACAACATCAACCGTCTCGCCGCAAAGTTCCCCGTCGCCCATACCAGCGACACCAAGGACGAAGTCGAGGTCTGGTGCGCCAACGATTACCTTGGCATGGGCAACAATCCTGTTGTCCTCGAGACCATGCAGTGCGTTACTACGAGGTCCTCATCTCTGCGCACAGCCCCCTGACCTCGATTCCTACCTTCCAGTCGTGCTCTAGACAAGTACGGCCATGGTGCCGGCGGCACCCGTAACATCGCCGGCAATGGTGCGATGCATCTAGGTCTCGAGCAGGAGCTCGCAGCCCTCCACCGCAAACCCGCGGCTCTGGTCTTTTCGTCTTGCTACGTCGCCAACGATGCTACCCTCTCTACCCTCGGCACTAAACTCCCCGGCTGCGTCTTCTTCTCCGACACCATGAACCACGCCTCCATGATTCAGGGCATGCGTCACTCCCCGGCAAAACGCGTTCTGTTCAAGCACAACGACTTAGAGGATTTGGAAGCCAAGCTCAAACAATACCCCAAGGATACTCCCAAGGTTATTGCCTTCGAAAGTGTTTATTCCATGTGCGGTAGCATTGGCCCTATTAAGGAGATTTGCGACCTCGCTGAGCAGTATGGTGCTTTGACCTTTTTGGATGAGGTGCGTAACTACACTGGCATGCTGTTTTTTTTTTTCGACGCTAATCATGCGGCCACAGGTGCATGCTGTTGGGCTGTATGGACCACGAGGCGCCGGTGTTGCCGAACATCTGGACTATGACGCCCACGTAGCTGCTGGCGAAAGCCCCGAAGCGATCCCGGGTTCAGTCATGGACCGCGTGGACATCATCACTGGTACGCTCAAAATTTTCTGCATCCTAAAATAGATTTCAATGTCCATTTCTTGCAGGTACACTCGGCAAGGCATATGGCGCTGTCGGCGGTTACATTGCTGGCTCCGACGACTTTGTTGACATGATTCGCTCCTACGCCCCCGGTTTTATCTTCACCACATCTCTACCCCCCGCAACGGTTGCAGGCGCACGCGCCAGCGTGGCATATCAAAAGGCATACGTCGGTGACAGGCAGCTGAAGCAGGTCAACGTCCGCGAGGTCAAGCGCCGTTTCGCCGAGCTCGACGTCCCTGTTGTCCCCGGTCCCTCACACATCGTCCCCGTTCTCGTTGGTGACGCCGCACTCGCCAAGGCCGCCTCTGACAAACTCCTCAGCGAGCACAACATCTACGTCCAATCCATCAACTACCCCACCGTCGCCCGTGGCGAGGAGCGCCTCCGCATCACCGTCACCCCGCGCCACACACTCGAGCAAATGGACAAACTCGTCCGCGCCGTCGACAAGATCTTCACTGAGCTCAAGATTAATCGCCTCCAGGACTGGAAAGCCCTTGGCGGCCGTGCTGGCGTTGGTCTCCCGGACTCGTCTGACAATGTCGACCCCATGTGGAACGATGAGCAGCTCGGCTTGCACAACGGTACCACCCCCAAGACCCTGCACAATGGCCAGAACGCTGTCGTTGATCCCACCGCGGTAACCGTTGCACGCAACAGGTTTAACACGCTCTTGGGCAAGATCGAGGAGACCCCGGCCGCGCACTTTGCTGGGTTGAAGATGAAGACGGGTAGTGGCGCCCCGCGGGCTGCAGCAGAGGATGTGCAAATTCCGACATCCCCGTTGGAGGTCGCCGCCTCCGCGTAATTCCCATTCATTTATTCGTACATATAAATCATATATTTCTTACCCCAGTCGTTCGTTATCCCTGCTGATTGTTGTATTTGGTGCCGTAGTGGGAGAATGGAGGGGGTCGCCGGTACATTGCACCACCTTTCCTTTCTCACCGTTTTTAAGCTTGCGAGCGAAAGTTTCAATGAACATTGTTCTCTGCTTATATTCCATAAGAACATGAGATGACGTGTTTGAAGCAAAGTGCAATCCACGTTTCGATAGTGTCTATGAGCAGGTCAAACTTTCGCCGCTGCTTGCATTGCCTGGCGGAAGCGACGGAGGTGAGGTCGATGATTTACCAGTGCTCACTAAAATATAAGATATCTATGTATAGAGACTATTTTGCAAGTTCGTGCGCCACAGTGACTGGATGTCGGCATGCATATAAGAACTCTACAGCAACAACATCATGGAAAGGTCGCCGTTATCCAAAAAAAAGGAGTCGCAAGTTACCCATCTGTGAATGTGACCGTGAAGTTTCTGAGCAGTAAGGTAAACCTGGTTTTCTTCTGGTGGACACAGCCTCGAATAATTTCGATCATACCTCCTCACCTACGCACACCCTAAGAGTTTCCATTGAATCCTTCAAGAAAAGGCCTTTGCGGTAGACCCGCTTTCCCTTCTACCACGGCACCTGTTTCCCAGCCCAGTCCCAAACCTTTCCCCTCTGGTCGATACCAAGAGTACGAACGACGTTGACCATTTTCTCGGCCGCGTCCTCAGGTTCGAAGAACGAGTCCTTCTTCGACGATGAACTCCAAAAGTCCTTGCTAAGATCAGTCTTGACCGTCCCGGGGTGAACGCCAACACATATAGCCTGGCTCCTGTTCATCTGCAGCTGAAGATCGAAAGTTTTGACCACTTGGTTGAGCGCGGCCTTGGAAGAGCGGTACGAGTACCATCCTCCGCGTGCATTGTCGCTGATGGAACCCACGCGCGCTGAGACGTGTACCCACTTTGCGAGCGTTTGGAGCTGGGGCTTCTGCGCAGATGGAAGGAAGCGCGAGAAGTGCTTGATCAGGAGGAGGTGCGATATGACGTTGATCTGGAAAGAGGCCGTGATTTTCTCAAGGTCTAGGTCCAAGGGCTGTTTCTCGGGGTGTAAAATGCCGCCGGTGCAAAAGGAGGTAGATTCAGCATGGATCGACGTGGATAGCGCGTCTGCTGCCGAAGAAATGCTGCTCTCGGAGGTGAGGTCGAGATGGAGGAGATGGAGACGCGCAGGGTCCACGTCGCTGAGAGGCTTCATGATGTGGTCTTTCATACTGGAGTCGGAGTCAGAACGATGCGTCGCGTAAACAGGCAGATCTGTAGTGCGCAGGAAGTGTCGAGTGAGGGCGAGCGACAGCCCGCGCGAAGCTGGAGCAACGAAAATAAACGGGTTAGGTGCCATTGAGGAAAAGATAAAGAAAGTCTACCATATGTGCATTATCTGCTCGATGCGTTGTCGCGATCGGACGCGTCAAATCACGAGACGACGCCGCAGCGCCGCGCGGCGCGATGGGCATTATAATAGAGCACATTGCAAGCGAAAGCAGACTCTCCGCAAAACATCAGAGATTACAGGGTTCAGTCAGATATAATAGAAATACAGGTACAGCGCACAAAGAAGATCCAAAAATGTCCAAAACTATGACTCCATGCCCCGAACTTGCGTGGCCAACGACGAAGCAAGCTGTGATAGCTTTGCAAGGTCCTTCGCGACAGACGTTTGCAGTTTCTTGATCGCTCCCTCGAGTTCCGCAATGTCCTGGAGGGCGTTCCCTTGCCAGTCTCC
This sequence comes from Asterophora parasitica, assembly GCA_018282005.1. Lineage (NCBI taxonomy): Eukaryota > Fungi > Basidiomycota > Agaricomycetes > Agaricales > Lyophyllaceae > Asterophora > Asterophora parasitica. Next base: position 94,511 of record JABCKV010000021.1, on the reverse strand, counting down.
CGCACGACGCTTCTTGCGCGGCGGCCCCGGCCTCCCTTCCTCACCATCATCATCATCATCATCCTCGTCGTCGTCCCCATTTTTGGAAGGAAACGGCCTGCGCTTCAGACGCATTGGATCACCCGACGGTCCCGCTACACCGCTCTCGCCACTCTGACGGACAGCTGTCAAGGCCAAAAGTGGCCACCAGTCAGTCAAATGATATGATGAGCGAAGAGCGAAGGACTTGCCAGCATGCCGACCGCGCGGTGGCCCCGTGCTGTTGGAGCATTTCTGGTGTAGGCTCTTGCAGTGCTCGCAGCGGGCACCCTCGACGCCCCTGCACGTCTTCTTCGAACGGATGCAGCGCTCGCACGGTTGCAGGTAGACGGAAGTGACTTGGAACTGTGGATCGCGTAAGGGCGTGCGCGGCGACGCGGACATAGATGGGAGTACGTACCGTGTATCCTTCGCCCTTCCTCGCAGGCGTCGCTTTCGCCGGCGCCGGCGCCGACAATAAACTGTCTGCGGGCCCCGCGGGGGTTGGCGCCTCATTGCGCGGAGGGTCGCTCGCGGCTTTCTCCATCCTGACGTCGTCCGCCTGCTTGCTGTTGTTCTTGAATGCATCTTCCATAACATCCGCTAGCTTCTTCCCATGGCGCGGAGGCATGTTGCCTACGCTCGAGCCGACGCTGGACATGGCGATGTCTGTGCGGCGGCAGCGACAGGCGCGATGGGTCAGAAAGCTGGTCCCGATCGCAAGCTGCAGCCTACCTTGAGTTTTGAGACGGTATATAGAGTGGTTCCGTTGGTATTTGAGGAATGGGAAGTGAAGGGAGAGTGGGGAGAAGACAGAGCGCGAGGGGTTAGGTGAGGGCGTAAACCGTGTGCAACACGCCCACGATCAATCTGGCGCGAGTCAAAGACCTAGGTGAATTAATTACGTAATCACATTTTACGTACCTCGGCTCCCGCCTCCGATCCACCGTCTGGTAGCAAATAATTTCTTGAATGAATTCGTGGCGATGTCCAAGAGCCACATGTCGCGTGAAGAGATTTTAACCAGATGGTAGATCGAGGGGCGTGGCAGACGACGCTGTCGTTCAACTTTAAACTCCGACTTCAACGCGTTCCCCGCCACGAACGAGGTTTCCGGGGACGGGTCAGGCAAAAAGATGTGGGCCTTGAACTTGACTTTCTCGCCCATTTCCCCATTATAATTATCTGTCAACGTTATGTACTTGAGCAAGTTTGAAAAATGACGTTTGTGCCAAGTGGAACAACAAGTAATTAAATATTTCTCATTTCCGCACCATCATGTTGTCCTGTACTCGCCGGAGGGCATTTCAACACCTCACTGCACTTGAGCGCCCTTGTCACCCCACACTGCTGCTGCAGACTTCTCCCTACATAGTACAGCAGTCCAGAAATGTCCGCACGAAGGGTGGGACTGACTTCTATACCAATGCGCAACGACAAGATGAGCGGCTTTTGAAGGTACTTCATTCAGTCTACATATCGTGTAAGGGCTGACTTGTTGATCGAGTTTCTCAGAAACTCGAGGCTCAGCTGGCCAGGGCGCAGGCGAGGGTGAAAAGGGAGGATGAGGCAGCAGCAGAAATTGATAAGCAGCAGCAACGTCGAGGACCCCTTCCCCCTGGGCAAAGTGGGCAAAGTTAGTCTTCCATTCCTGTCTCTATATTCGCAAAGGCTCATGTCACTCCCTAAGGCCATAACGCATACTTCTGGGATAAAGTTCTTACGAGTCAAGATCGCGCGACGCTTGCCAAGCACGGGATAGGAAACTGCAAGTGCCGGCCACCTGCTCTACCCTTCGGTCTACTAACTCTCTTCCAGTTGAGCAGTTGTACACTCTAAATGCGGAGGCTGAGGCAATCACAAAGCGACCTCCGTACCCCGAGGTTGAAAGCCTACAGCCCCGGCTCCGCATAGCTCACGAAATATACAGCAGTATACCTGAAAAGGTTGTTTCGCAACGGCCGTCAACATTTTTTGCCAGTTGGTTTTAGCGCATCGCAGCTCAACAGAGGCTCAAGCCCAAGCCTTGGTGCAAGAATATTGGTTTAATCGCCTGAACCGCGGGTCGACCATGCACTGACCCGGTCTGTACACATACTGTTTTAGCACACACAATGACAACCACCACTCGCATTCACTCTTCGTCATGGAATACGCCGTCGTCCTCATTCCAGCCAAGCGTCTCCGGCGCTATACCCAGCTGCATGAGCATCGTCCCCAACGTATCTTGTTTCTTCTGGTCGTCTTGGTCGTCGCATTCGTATGCACCTGTAGAGTCTTCAGCTGCGGTCGTGTCATCCATAGCATCACCCATCTCCACAGGCTCGACGCTCCAGCCCCAGTTACGTTCTTCTCCTTTCTCGCTCCAACCCCACGAGTCCGCAAAAGCTGTATTCCCAGCCTTTCCTTGGGATTGGGACCCCCGGCCTTGATCCTCGGAACTCGCGCTGTCCTTAACCAGGTCCCAGACCTCCCACGCGACCTCGCGGCCAGCCTCGATCCATTTCCTGGCCAGAGCCCTGAGCATCTCGTGCTCGCCGTCGTGTTTGACCTTTACGGCACGTTTCAGAAGATGGAGCCGTCGTTCGAGAGCCTGGATCGTTGGTGTCATGCGCACAGAGGAAGCAACTTTTGCAGAAGCGTCAAACGAGAGAGGAGACTTGAACTGAGCTGACGCGCGTCGAGTACGATGCCTTTTCTTTGAGTCTGTCATTTCGAGGTCAGGAAGCACACTAGGAGCGGGATCAAGCGTTTCGTCGGCCGTGGTAGCTGATTCAGCAGTTCTCAGAGAGAGTGAGGGCATCGGAGGAGGCAGTCCGACCGGAAGAACAGGATTCGTCTTGGGTCGTTTCATTAGTGGAGAACGGAAGGGAGTGGTTAGTTTCTTGTGTTGTAGCTTTTGAGCTGCGATCGTCGAGCGTTTAGGGTTTGGCAAAGTATATTCCTACTAAGTTGAATCCACGAAGTATAGTGAGACGAATTCAACTTACTGGTGTCAAGTTGTCGGCGCTTGATGCGGGCTGGTGGCTGGTTTTGACCACTTGGGGTATGCGCAAATCAATGCTGTCGTTCTCTGCTTTACGTTTTCCAAATATCAGCTGCGAATTCAAGTTGTATATCGGCGCTTCGGTAAAAGGTTCGTCCATCGGTAATTCGGGTTGTATGTCAGTATCGTCGTCGTTAGCCTTTCGTTTGCCCAGGACTGGTTGCGGATTGAATTCAAATATGGGTATCTATTCATTCCAGTCAACCACTGTGTCTACAGAGAGTTGATGTCATACCTCAACGTCGACTAACGCAACATACGGGACATCCGGTGCGCGATCTGATAAAACAGGATCCGAAGAAGGATGGTCGCAGGCAACCTGTGGTAACAGTGTTAAAAATGAAAAATGAGTGCTGTCCGATTAGCTACCGGTAAAAGTGCTTTGTCATCGTCGGTGTTGACCGGTCCTCCATCTTCCAGCTGGCAGCCTGCGGGCTGAGAAGAAGATAGTGGTAGCGATAGTGGAGATGGTATCGGACTACATGGTGCGCTGGGCGCATCTTCGCACTGCATACGATCTTGGAGTCAGTGCCGGGACGTTTGAAAAAGTCGCCCACACTTGCGATCAGGTCAGAAAGTTGGGATGGTGATTCGGGTTCTTGAGCCCAAGTCTGCGCTTCCTCAGGGCTTGAAATATGCGGCATGGTATCTGCTCTGACCTCGGATACATCCTGGACAGCACACAAACGTCAGATGATGAGACGCGATGGTTTGCGAATCATAGGGTATGCTTACTGATTGTTCCAACAAAGGATTGTCGATGGGCAAGACGTGATCAAGCTGTGAAAGATCTGGTTCTGCAATAGCGACAGGAGTTATGAGGCCAGGAATGTGAGTCGGAGAAGGAGATGGCGGAGAAACGGAAGATTCAAAGGTCCAATTTTTGTCAAACATTTCCGCGTGGTGAGCAGCTGAAACCATCTACAAATGAGGGTATTAGTTAGAACGACTCGTGTTGCAAGATATTGACGCGCACATGTTTTGGTTCTTCAGGGCTTCCGGGTGTCGCTGAAGCTTGCGAGCATAGTAAAGGAGACTCAGAACCAGTGCTGTTTATATCAGAGTTTCCTTCGGAGCCCTCAGTTTGGTCATGCGCTAATGTCTGAAGTACAGGCTTCAAAGAGACAGATGAGTCGAGAGAGTGATGACGCACTTGTTTGAGATCCTCCTCTGAAGGTTGGATAACATATGATTGTGAGGACGGCAGAGAAGATGAAGTAAAGAGCAAAGAGGGACTGGAGGACGGCGGCGACGAGGAGGGTCCAAGATTGTCGTATTCAGAAGCATTGGGTTCGATGTCAAGTTCAGGTACAAGATCTTGCGAGTTTGAGGCATATTCAGAGGGTGAGCTTTCGACGCGGACAAGGTTAGGTGTGTGTTTTTCTTGATGAAGCATGTTAGGGTCGCCTTGAAGAGGTTGAGGCGATGATTTGAGAGATGAATCCTCAAAGTCTTGACACTTGAAGTTGATGAAGTCACCCATCTGGTTCCATCGGATGAGAAATTTATCTTTTTGGCGGATAGAACACCACACTCACCGTTGTCGGAGAACACAATTGATGATGGCCCGCTACCCCGGTCGCAACATCAACGCTCATTGGGCGAGCCCCTGCCGGTACTTCTGCCATATGAAGCTCATCATCAGTCTCCAGTTCGTCGATCTCAGATTCAGGCTGAGAGCCGCTGGACCACAGATCCAGCCATGAAATCTATCCGTAAATGAGGAAGGGCAAATGACAGCGCCAATAAATAAATCTTACGTCGTTAGCATCCGATTCAAGAGGGTGGTCCAATCGGTGGTCAGAGTGCAGCTGATCGCGCGAGCCGCCAGACAAAACAACACTCGTGTCGGAAGCTCTGGATGTCTGCGTGACAACGAGCTCAGCATGGATAGCCCCAGAGAAGAAATCCAGTTCTACATGTGGGGCATCGCCATCTCCAAGATCCATCTTATAGATTGACGAATTTGTCTTCAGTATTGTCTTCAGTATCGGCTTTTCGAAGAGATATGAGTTGATGTCGGGATGTCAGGATTCGAACAGTCCGGCGGGCCTGTACTGACTTGAGACGATGCATCATCAGTAGACATCTTGTCTTTCTCGGAGTTGCCGTTGATTCCAGCAGGCAAGGACAAGCGAGAACTGTCGGCGTAAGTAAAAGCAGCAATGCCATGGCCAATGGGAGTCGGAGGCCTTCATGTGATGTGACGCGACGCGTGGCTCGCTACTTTCCGGGCGGTTGATCTCAAGTTGATCTTGTTCCGGACTTCAGCAACTGTGCACTGGCAACTTGAAAGGCTTCAGGAAACTCTCGCCGACTTGCTGCGTTGTCATGGACTCTGATTTCAAAGCTCTACCGCTCGACTACCTTTGAATGAAGATGCTCCTTCTCCTTTCTGAATCATGAGTCGTCAGAGGCCACCGAGCTCCACTCCACCTATCAGCTCGAATCTCTGGTCTTCTCTGGAAGAAATATCTTCGTCTCATAGTGTACTATACCAATGCTAGACTGCTCATCTGCAGAGGCCGATTTACCCAAAGATATGCTCAGGGTTTGAACCCCACCAATTGGCAATCAACGGCTTTCTGGTATCATCATTCCCTCAGGCGACTTGGCCTGGCTGATTCATGTGCCTATGTAGTATGACTGTACGAGCACGCCTGAGGCGTAGTTCCTCACTTCAAGTCTACTTCTTACGTGTGGCGAATTGGTGCCCTGATCATTCCATCCGTGCCACTTTCCCCGAAGTATGGCTGCCATCCACTTCTCGTCCCGAAAAGGCCTCTCCAAGACGAAGCTAAATATTCACAACCCTGGATATGCCGTGAAGTAACCCGGCGCAGGACACTGTGCTCAAGGGCCGTTCACCGGCATCTATATATGCTTCTACTGCACAGCGTGGATGAATCCAATGCGATCAGCTGTGTGCAGATTAGTGGCGGAATTAGTGGCGGCGAGAATAGGTTAAGAGTAAGATCGTGGATTGCTCACGGCTTGACCACCCACCCTACCCCTCCCCTACCGTATACCTGCCTAGCCATGCGGCACTTCACAATCCTTGTCGTACTTGCAGTCCTTGACGCTTCAGTGTCCACAGTGCTACGAACCAAGCCCAGGCGCGATGGGACGCCTATTCATTTGACGAAGCGCGCAAGGTTGACGGACGTAGATGGCACTGTCAATGCTGCAGTTCTTAACAACATGGTCGCAAGGGTCTCGCGGTAAGCTATGGCCCATGTATACACGCTCATTCCCCCGCACTCATTCTCCATACGTTCAGGAAAATGCGCAGATCATTCAGAGCCTACGAGATAAACACTGGCTTCCCCCACCCGAGTGATAATACTCGACATCACAAGAAATATCGGCGCGACACGGGATCTGAAGAATTGATTGATGACGATGGCGCTCTATGGCACGGCGCAATTTCTGTGGGCACCCCTCCAGTGTCCTTCACAGGTTCGTCTGCAGGCCACAATCTCGTGGGCATGAGTGCTTACCGGAGCTTGCTCCAGTTGATTTTGATACTGGTAACGTTTGCTTTGCTGTGGAGTCTTTTCTTCAACACGCACCAACTTTTACGACTTAGGCAGCAGTGACCTTTTCCTCCCCGGAACATTGTGTAAAGTGAACTGCGACGGCCACGTTTTATACGACACGAACGCTAGTTCGACGGCAATCAGTTTGAATGATACTTTCCGACTTTCCTTTGGCGACGGGTCGTCCGTGTATGGCGACCAATTTACGGACACCGTGACAGTCGCGAACTTGACGGCAGAGTGTCCCTTTCAGCATGTTAAACTTCAAACCATACTGATGTCATCTGCTACAGGCCGTCAACCAGACGGTAGGCGCAGCGACAAATTACTCGACAGGGTTTTCGATCGACCAATTTCCGCCAGATGGACTTCTGGGAATGGCGTTCCCCGAAATATCTGTCTTTGGTGCTGAGCCTTTTTTCCACACTCTCGTTGCTCAAAACACGACTACTGCTCCCCAGTTTTCTTTCAAGTTGGCACAGAACGGCTCTGAGCTCTTCATAGGCGGCGTGAACACCGATCTTTTCATCGGCCCGCTGACAGAAACCCCTGTCGTGGATACGGTACACAGTCTATTCTCGGATATATGACCTTCTAATGTTTACTCGTCTGAATAGGGCTTCTGGCAAGTTGCACTCGACGCGGTCAATGTGAATGGGCGCGCAACTTCCAGGAACTTGTCCGCCATCATAGACACAGGCACGACTTTGGTTCTAGGAGATTTCGCTAGCGTGGTCAAAGTGTACGACAACATTCCTGGCGCAAAAAATGCAACGAACACCATCGGCGAAGGCTTCTTCACTTGTGCGCGTTCTACGTTCTCTTCATGAAGTAGTCTCATTTTCGTGCATGGCTAGTTCCTTGTACCGCAACTCCCGAAGTCAGTCTAACGTTTGGCAACCGGTCCTTTCCGATTTCCCCGGAGACTTTCAACCTTGGACGCGTTTCCTTGGGCTCCCCGGATTGCCTGGGTGGGATCGCGGCATTCGACAGCGAAGGTATCCTGTTTTTTTTTTTTTTCAAATTTTCATTGAAGGTGAGGCGCCACTCATGCGCGCTTTCTGGTAGCTTGGATTGTTGGTGACGTTTTCCTGCAGAACGTCTACACTGGTGCGTGTTACTCTCTATTGTTTTCGAGTCAGTCTATCAACGGATCCCTGTTCAGTATTCGACGTCGGAAACAAAACCGTGGGGTTTGCGACCCTTACCTGACATGATTGTACAGTAGTAGTATGGCATGGACTCAATATTTATTGAATTCGTTCAAAGTCAAACCGACTCAGAGCAGACTTAAGTTGAGTCGCGTTTTCGAAAGGCGGGCCACGAAAGTCAAAAGTTGAACTCACAACCTGGCTGGTGATATACCACTCCCTAACCTTGCAATCTGGATTGTAATCTCATACGAACCATGCTTTGGTACGCAGCTGTCGGTTTGGCGGTTTTGGCATCATTGTGGCGTTGAGATACTCAACTGCAACTTGATTAACCAAAAACACCACTTTTAACAGTATAGTATTATCTGGTAGCATCAGAAAGCAATTCACTCCACAGACGAAGCCTGCAGCATTTTATCTCTTCTGGCAATGTATCTCGTCATAGGCCATAGATAACGAGTTTCGCCACGATCCTAGCATAGCTTCTTTCCCCCAGAAACCTAGGCTTACGTGGATGAAAGTTCGATATAACTTGATTTATGGATGGTAATATGTTGTACAAGTCGAACCTGCTGCCGCCGTGGAATATCCAGTATAGTAGTTGCGGACGACGCATTATCTTCTACCAGGCTGTGCCCGGACGCGTGGGTCACCGCGTTCGCTCCTCTTCCGAAGCTTGTCCTGGCGTTTACTAGTTGTTTCTTTTTCTGATTTGCTGCTATCCTCCGGCGCCGGTGCACTCGATCGACCCAAAACAAAGGGCGAGATGACAGAAACCCAAAGTTTGAAGACCGCGTAGACAGGGATCTACGAAGAGGATGTGCTGCGGTGAAAGTCCATCCGACGAATAGGAGCCAGAGGGACGCACCACCATGTATAACCACCAGAACCATTCACCGAGGGCACCGCTTCCGATCTGGCAGGCCCCTAAAATATGGCTCAGCGTCATTCACAAAGAGAAGAAGGCGGGCACCCACATGTGATGTACAAGATATCAAAGCACCATTCGGTAACTCCAGCCTGGTTGAGGTCCTCGCCGTATGAAATTAACGTGCCGGTAGTGGGATCACGCCTCGTGGAGCCTAGTTTGATTAGGTACTGGGACAGAAAGAATGCCGGGAAGTAGGTAACAACGTAGATGGCAAAGGAGCCCTTAGATGGCGGCAGGGAGTCTCGCCTGAGGAGCAAACGGAGTAAAATCGAGATGACGGTGGGCACAAGCATGCCAAGCCTCAGAGTCTTGACCGCCGATTCATTTTGGTTTGCTGCAAGATGGGGGTGAGCGGAAACGAGTGGATCCTATGCGCCGAGTACGCACCGATACGTTTCGCAGAGGCGTTCGCCATGGTGTGTGGACGACGGGTGCTGTCGTGGGCGCGAGGTGCAAGTCAGTTTTTTATTCACGTGACGTCGCGTAAATTAAATTTGGAATTTGTCTTGGCGGCCCCCCGACGCGTTATGTCCTACTTGCACTAAACTATCGTGTTCGTTCCCATCGGCGTCCAGCGTGCAATATCTCGCTAACGGATCTAAACATCACTATGGATCCCGAGGAAGAGTCCAATGTACCCTTGAAGCTAAAAACTTTGACTGACAATGCATTGGACGCCAACAAGGCCCACCAGCATGCGCTCACCAAGTATGTAGAGCAGTTGACGGCAGAGATGCAGGAAATGGAGAACCTAATGGTGTGTGCTCTAGCTATACGCGCGAAACCTTCTTGACAGAAGTCATTTGTAGAGCGCTGTCACGACGGACGACATTGACGACGACGAGCGCGAAGTCGAGGTCATCATTCCCGGCGCGACAAAGGCCATGGGTCCATGTCCGATTTCAGAATTCTTGAACCCCGTACGCCCCTCTTTCATGTGCATTACTTGTAGTTCATACCACCACTGCAGCAATCTCCCTTCTTCGAACATGCCTCTCGACGGTCGCAATACATGAACTACACGATTGACCATCCCAGTGCGTTGTTTTACTCCTCACCACGCTCGCGCTACCTTATTACCCTAAATCCTAGTGAAAAGCCGAGAACTCGATGCGCTCGCCGAGGCTGTAAAAAGCGAGAATCTGCGCCTTCAGGCATTGGAGTCGCAGAGGAGGTAAGTTCCGCCATCCATCGCTGATTCCATGTTGAACCACGCGCAGTGGGCAGGATGGCGCAACGATTATTGATCTCGAAACCAACACAGAAGGCATCAACTGGAGGCATGTTGCCGAGAAGGTATGATGGTCTGGTATCCTTCCGCTTTCATGAACTAAGAATGGGCTTTTGTGAAGGTATCCAACTCCTGCGCGACCAAACGGACAGCGGATCAATGTCGTATACGATGGCTGGGTGACCGACATCCACGAATCAATCACTCCAACTGGTCAGGGAGCGAACTCGACAACCTGAAAGCCCTTGTATCCTCGCAAGCGGAGGCAAATGATGGAAAAGTTGACTGGGTCAAGGTCTCCGAGGCTCTCGGTGTCAGTTTATATACCTCAAATATTCAAGTCTAGGCGACTGACCTACATCTACTACAGACGAACCGCACCCCCATCGACTGTATGCGTCGGGGTATACCCCGGCAGAGACACGTTTGGCACCCGGAAGCGGACGAGAGACTCGCAGAGGCCGTCAAGCTCTACGGCACAGACAACTGGAGCATCGGTGCGTCCCTCTTTCCACCCACAACTCTCCTTGCTCCACATACTCCTTACCAACCACCACCCCAGTCGCCCGCTACGTCTCCGAACACGCCACCGCCGCCCAATGCTCCGGGCGATACTCGCGCGCAATCGACCCTTCCCGCAAGCGCGGGCCCTGGACGCCCGAGGAACTGGAGCGCCTCAAAGCCGCCGTAGCGGCGTACGGGAACGCGTGGGTCGAGATCGCCGCGTGTATCCCGGGGCGGACGAACGAGCAGTGCCGCGAGCGGTGGATGGAGGTTGTGAGCCACCAAACGAGTGTGGTGGTACAGTGGACCGAGGAGCATGATAAGATGCTGGTGGAGGCTGTTGCTAGTATAGGAAACCGATGGACGGCTATTAGCGCGAAGATTGCGAATGGGACGACGGGGCAGCAGGTGCGTTTGATTTTCATTTTCATTTTTTGCGAGGTGCTGATGTTGGAATTGGGAACTGAATGTAGTGTCGAGCACGATGGGATAAACTCCACCGACTACAGAATAGAACCGAGAACGCAGCAGCAGATGCGGGATGCTCGCAGGCTTCGAGTTCCACCAGTCAAATTATCCCTCCAAAAGGCAGCGGTCGACCACGAAAGGACGCCGCTCCTTCTGCTTCTCATTCTCCTGCTCCTGCCTCAGATGAGTATAGCATGCTCCAACCTCGACCCCGCCCAGTACCCCGTCCCCTCGGCAAAGGTAAAGGCAAAGCAAAAGCCATCGAACCCGACGACATGCCTGAAGATGAACTCGCAATGGACGTCGACGCTCCAGTACCAGCACCTCCGACGAGCACCAACACCAACGCGAGCAAACGCATGACCGACGTGGACATGGCAGACCAAGCCCCTGCAGCGAAGAAGCGCAAGGTCTCTTCGAAAAATGGCACCATTTCCACTAAGAAGAAAGTCGGGCGCCCGAAGAAGAGCAGTGCCAGCACCAGCGCCGATACACCCGGGGAAGACGAATCACAAGCTACTCCAGCAGCAGAAGAGCCATTGCCCCCTCGACCAAAACCACGTCCGCGTGGGCGGCCCAAAAAGGTCCCTGTTCTTCCTGCTGAGAATGCGGCAGCGGATGGGGAGGCGAGGTCAGTACCACCATTTACTAGTGCTAATGGCGCACGTGGAGATGGAGACGGAGATGGGGATGGCGGCGCAGAAGGAGGAGCAGCAGCAGGAGAAGTACCCGCTCCCGCCCCCACGCCGCGCACCCGAGGCCGACCACGGAAAGCTGCTCCTACTCCGACCTCCTCTCCCAATCCTCTTTCGTCCCTTCCTTCCCCCGAACACATGGACAATCCCGAGCAGGAGCAGGATGCAGGACACGAGGTGGGGGGTAGCAGCAACAGTTCTGTTGGTGGCAGGGGAGGGAGAGGACGTGGGCATGGACGGGGTAGGGGTAGAGGGCGCGAGCGGGGAGGAAGACAGGGTGCTGCTAGTACTAGTGATATGGGAGGGGCGGCTGAAAGTGAGCCTGGTGGGCCACGGAGGAGCTCGAGGAAGTCTGCCGCTGCCGCTGCTCTACAAGGGCAGGGGGTTGAATGTGAAGGTGAGGGTGAAGGTGAGGGGGGACTTGCAGGTGTGGATGTGTAGTGTTCGGTAGTCCAACGAGGATATTCCGGAGTAATGTCAGTTTTACTTCTACGTTACCCCACCACTCGAAATCGCAAGGATATATACATAATACAAGAGGCGAGCTTAATGCCCATTGTGCACTGATGGTGGGGATCATGTAATGTCGCGGACGCAGTGCAGGCTCTGCGGTGGAAAGTTGTTGACCAGCATTTCGTGGAGGATGATCACATTGAGTGAGTGATCGGCGGAAATGGATGAGTATGGTGGACACCATGCTAGCATGAAAGAAAGGCTATTGGATACTATTCACTGCTTCGAACCATTGAAGGACACTTCCTAAGAGAAAAGCCCATCCACCCCAAAACGTCGACAGTGAGCTCTGATAGTCCACGCTGGAGTTGACTTGTGCAGCGTAGCCAAGTGCGCCACATAATGTAAAGCCAATGGCACCGACAAAGTTCCAGACTAGAGTACGGATATTGATTGGCATGCATGAGTATGGAGGGCCAGTCAGGATGTATGTATAAGGACATGGACGTACAGCCTACTTGCCATCCCAAACAAAATATATCGGGTTTGAACCAAATTTTTTGAGATTCGAACATGATGAACGTCCTAGCAACGAAGTCAGATATTTCGAGGAACATGCTTTGAGGGTGTCTCTCACGCGCTGATAATAAACCCACAGCCTCCGATGACCTGTGGCGTCCAGAACACTCCGTCGAGCACCCCAGGATGTCTGCTGATTGCCGTCTGGATAGTGGGTATTGCGGTCCATCTTCGGATCAGGGAGTAAGTAGGGTAACAAAAGTCTAGCTCCAGCCATACATGATGCCGAAGAACTTACCCACTGATCCAGAAGATAGAAGCCGCCAATAGCTGCGCGAATGCAGCGAGAAATCCAAACTCACGAAAATATTTGGGATCTGTTGAAAACCAGACCCAACGAGTCTCGGGCCGTTCTGGGTGCCATTCAGATCCATGCATCGGTGGAGTTTTGTTACTCTTGTGGGGGAGCAGATGCTGTTCAATATTCCAGCCAAACTCGGCTACGTCGTTCCGGTTCCATGCCTCCAGGATGCCAAATATGGAGCCAATTTCGAATATGGTAGCACCTACCCAAGCCGTCCAGCCAACACTGGAATCCGACTTCGCGATGTGAGCGGTAACATTGGGAAGGAATGCGAGAAAACCGTTGACGACCCAAACTATACTTCCAAGGGTAAATGCCTGCATGAATGAAACGATACGACTCGGATTTTGAGCTTGTGAGAAGTCATCAAAAACTGACCAACGCACAATGGCGACCCACCAACTGATATTCCAATATTCAATCCGCGTCATATGGAGAAGGCGTTGGAAAAAGTTCTTTCCAAATCTTGGCAGATGAGACGGCGAGGAGTCCACATGGCGGTGTTTGCGGTGGTCGCGTGATGTCCAGGAAAACTCTTTCTGTTCATTGTGTATCAAGGTGGCGTGGGTGGCGTGAAAGAAGTGGTCCAGGTAGTGAGGAAGACCGTTTTGCAAGTTATATTCCTGAACGGATGGGTGCAAGACATGGTGCCAACGCATTGCGACACGTTCGTTTACGCCCGTTCGGAAGCCCAAGCTGGTGTTTGTCGAAGTGAAATGAGTCCAAAAAATAACTCCCTCGCCCTGACGTCATATTTTTAGATGCGTGACCGAAGTCCTTCTACTTAAAAACACCTGAATTGCGGGTTCTCAAGATGAAAAGTCAGTCAAAGCAGAAAAGCATCGGCTTGTGAACAGTGAAGAGGATATTTTTTTTTTGCTGTAGTAGACAGAAAAGACGTACGTAGCCTCCTAGGTGAGTTGACATGTCTAGGGCCGACGTCAAGGCATGCATGTGGAGAAGTAGAATGGCAAGTTTTCTAACGACGACTTTCGCTTGAACGATGTCTATAGGACAGTTGACTCTCTATCGCAGCATCAATACATGACAATATCAACAGGAACATCACCAGAAACGGAAGGTCGCCCACCCTCTGGCTCGGAGCTGTCTTCCCACAACCGCCCACACACTCGCTACGTCTTGCCGACCTTCCACCTCTTCCTCGGATGGGCACCCATCTTCCAATTGACAATATGGCCGAGCAGCTCGCCCTCCTCCTGGTTGGTACTGTCCTCAGTCGCGAGGAGCAGGTTCCTGAGGGACTCTTGTACGAGGCCCGCAGTTTTGAGCTTTTTCTCGAGCGAGGGGAGGGCTGCCTTTTTCGGGGGCGAAGCCTGCGGGTGGATATCAGTCGATGAGTACGTATACGCAGGAAAGCAAAAGCAGCAACAAGGAAAAGGAACGGAACGCGTACCGGTGTGCGCAAATACGTGTGTTTTGGCGGCAGAGTGGGGAAATACGAAGGGAGGGCACGGAGGGTTTGGGGGATGGTTATAGGCGCACCCTCGTCGTCCGAGGGTAGCATATCGGGAGACGGCGAGCGTGAGGGCGGGGGCTGCAGTGTCGGGGCTTGCAGGACTGGGGCTTGTGTGGATTCTGGGCGGAGTAAAGTAAATAGTGAAATGCATAGCGAGCATGGGAAGAGACGCACTCCGCTTCCGCTTGGTAGTCCTGGCATTCACGCTGCGCAGTGCGTCGGTGGGCAGGTTGAACTCGTTGCACGCGAGGACGAGGTCGGTGGCGATGGCGCCTGCGCGGTTGGAGAGGTTCGCGTACTCGTGGGCGCGCTGGAAGAGCTGTTCGACGACTGCACAATACATCAGTGGGCGTGGAAAGAGGGTGGAAAGTTGGAAACGTACATGCAACGACTTCGACCTCGATGCGGCGCACTGCATCTGAATGTGCCGAGTGAAACCCGGCGTCGCGCAGTTCTGCGGAGATGAGGCGCTGGAGGGCGCGGGTGGCGACGTCTGGGGTTATGCTTGTGAGATCTGGTGGTGGGGGCGGGAGAGGTGGCTCTGGGGGTGCTGCTGGGACATGAGCCTGGGTGAGGTGGGCATGGGGAAAGGGAGGAAAGTAGGGAAGACCAGCGGGGAGTGCTGAGGGAAAGGATGCAGAGGCTGGAAGTGGCGCAGCAGTGGCGTAGTGGGATGGATAGTGTGTAGCAGAGTATGGATTCACTGGTGGTGGTTGGTACATGATCCCTGCTGCACCGCCACCGATCTATCATGGCTTATATCTGGCTTACATCTTGGCTTACGTCTACTCTGCCTTGGATTTCTTTTCTCTTCTGTACACTACTAGCTATCTATATCTATACAATGGCCCACGTCGCAGCTCAAGATTCTTATCCACCGCCAGCCCCGCTCCAGACCGACGAATTCCGCATCGCACGCCCCCAGATCGTCGGTCCACCCAGCCCCGAGCCACCCTTCCCCATCCTCCTAGTCGGCCCCGTCCAAAAGGGCTTTGGCCGCGGCGGAAAGCAGCTGGGCTGTCCCACCGGTGCGTCCAGATCCACACACTTGGTAACGACACTGACATCTACATAGCGAATCTCCCCGACGAGTCCATCACGCCTATAAGCACCGTCGCAAAGACCGGCGTTTACTACGGATACGCCCAGATCATACCCCCCAAGGACCGCGACACCCAGCTGCGTCCAGAGGACATCAAGGTCCTGCCCATGGTCATGAGCCTCGGCTGGAATCCATTTTACAAGAACAAGCAGCTCACGGCGGTGCGCGCTCTGCTTCGCAACTAATAATTACTACTAACGGCGCACACGACAGGAAATCCACATCCTGCACGACTTTCAATCCGACTTTTACGGACTCGAGCTGCGTGCCGTGGTCCTGGGGTACATCCGCCCCGAACTTGATTATACCTCCAGAGGTGAGTGTAGCATTCTGCCAACCAGCTCGCACTGACGGTATACCTTGCACGCAGAGGCCCTTATAGACGACATCAACACGGACAAGCGCGTCGCGCTCAACTCGCTCGACAGATCGGGATACCAGGCGTTTGCGCGCGACGCACACTTTGATTTGCAATAGAGCATGGATGTTATTAGAATTCCGGAGGTCTACTTTTACTTGCGGATTAGACGGAGTGGTATCGACAGGGTGAGTCTGAGCTGGGCGAGGAGTGGGCCCGAGTGGCGCACAGCACAGCGACATTACATAGAGCGCGTGGGGTGTGTCTGTAGGTGTAGAGAAACCAAATAGGTTGAACCTGCGAGCCATATATTGATCAGCCCACCGCGTCGACCACCAAGGGCGTCATACACACCTTACAACCTCCTCGCCTTCTTCGCTCTCGTTCCTCCAATCTTAATGGGCGTCCTATCCGTGAGACTAACAACCAACGGGCGAAGCTTCTCCCCCTCAGTCGTGAGCAACGCGCGGTGCATGGCATCCCTTCCCTGTCCGAACCCATTGAAATACAAATCCACGACAAAGTCCCTCTTCTCCTTCTCAACGAGCCTCTCAATCTCCTTGAACATGCGCACAGCACACTGGTAGCCTGCCTCGTAAGAGGCGCGGTTGGCCTTTTTGAAGCCGCACGAGCCGCCCGTGAAGCTCGCGAGGGCCTCGTAGTTGTGATCCATGAGGGTCGTGATGGTGTTGTTGCGCGTGGACTGGCAGTAGAGCGAGTAGTGCTTGGTTGGGACGAGGTAGGCCTTGGAGTCTCTGGTGTTGAAGGGGTTGGGGGCCTTGGCGGGGGGGTAGCCGCCTGGGCCGGCGGCGGGAGGCTGGGAGGAAGAGGCGGAGATGGAGGTGAGACCGTCGAGGAGGCTGAGGACGGGCGCTGCGTCTGTGGCGAGGCAACGGCGTGCTCCAAGGACGGCGCGTGCTGAGCTGCTCGTCGTCGCGCTGCGCAGCGAGCAGGCTGCTGCTGTCTGTACGGCGGAGAGCATGACGGTCAAAAACCAAGTCCTTCAAACTCCGCCGGAAGCCATCGGGAACGGACCAACCGTGTTCACGCCTTTACATCGACCACCTCTATCTGCAAAAACAATGGCTGTACGTGCTGCCTCTCTTTGTTCATTTATTGCAGTGTTTAACCTTCCTTGCAGCTCGCCGGCACGCTGTACAACACCATCTTCAAGCGCAACAGTACGTTCTAGCGCAGTTCTCCGTGGCCAACCCTCAATCCCGACTCTAGGTATCTTCGTGACCACTGTGTTCGCCGGCGCATTTGGCTTTGGCATTGGCTTTGACATTGCCGTCACGTCCTTCTACGACCGATGGAACAAGGGGGTGCGTGCTGTTGCTTCAAGTCGTTTCCACTCGACCTCTTACATGCGGCCACAGAAACAATGGAAGGACATCCGCCATAAATACGTTACCGAAGAGTAGACCCCCCGTGGCCATTGCATATAATAATTCAAACATAGAGTTTTCAGCGGAGTAGCAGTGGATTGAGGGTATAGCGGGCATCAAGGCGTCAAGTTGCCTGTCACCACTCGAGGTTGGCAACACTTGCCGGAAATCTCTCTCAGATGAACATATACTGCATAGTTTGAGCTTGTGAATGAATTTTGCTCGTCGTTCGTGACGTGTGACGCACCTGTGACCTTGTATCCAACACCACAATGTCGACTCGAGGCCGCTCAGCGTCGCGCGGAGACGCCGACATGGAGGTTGACCAGAGTCCAGATGGCATCGACAAGCCCGATGCCAAAGTGGTCATCGTCACCAACCTCACCCGCAACGTCGCCGAGTCCCACCTCCACACAGTTTTCGGTTTCTACGGGTCCATCGTCAAAATCGACCTTCCTGTCTTTGCAAAATGTGTGTATACCGTCCGGCTACATCCCTATCGCTTTCTCATCCATTTTCTTGCTATTGCAGCTGGCCAGAACCGCGGCAAGGCAGCGTTGGAGTACGCCAACCCCCAAGCAGCACACAAGGCAGCGTCGCACATGGACGGCGGCCAGCTGGACGGTGCCGTCCTAAAAGTCGAGCTGTCCAACCTCCCCGTGCGCTCTCGGTCTCCCACCCCGCCTCCACGTCGCATCCCACCACCACGCCATCCCCACGGCGGCCCGCGTGGCGCCCGCCCCCGTTCATTCTCCCGCTCCCGCTCACCACCCCCCTTCCGCCGCCGCCCCGACTATCCTCCACACCGCGACCGCGACACCCGAGACTCCTTCCGCGGCCGTGGCTACGCCCGTCGTGGGCTCCCCGCACGCGACACCTACCGCGGCCCCCCAGGCCGTACCACCCCTTCCAGGTCACGCTCACGCTCGCCCCCGCGTCGCGGTGCAGCCGCCCTCGGCCCAAGGCGCCGCTCCCCGAGCTACCAGCGCGGTGGCTATGGCCGTGCATCTCGCCGCTCGCGCTCACGCAGCTACTCTGTTAGGTCTAGCCGCTCACGCACGAGGTCACTCACCCCGCGCTCCCGCTCGAGGACCCGCTCCAGGTCGGCGAGCTATTCGTCGTATTCGAGGTATAGCCGCAGTAGGAGTCGCAGTCGCAGTGTTAAGAGTCGCACGAGGTCTAGGTCCGTTAGTCGTGGCAGGAGGAGCCTTAGTCGTGAAGATATTAGGGATAGTAGGTCCAGGTCGCCTGCTCCGAAGGCGTAAGGGTTGTTTTCGAGGTTTGTTCTGCTGTTGTTGTGTGCTCTTCTTCTCTAATTATACCGCCGCTGGACAATGTAAATTCAATCTTCATCTTGTCCGTGTCTGGTGAATGAAATGCGCAATTGCATACATTATTCGATCGTTCTAAGGTCATAGGATGTCGGTCGTATTCGGCGACGGCCCGGCCCGGCCTTGAGTTGAGCTCATTACAGCTTCGACCATGCAATCTCTCAGATGGCTCCTAGGCCGCTTTCTTGGTCGTGCAACCAATTCAGATGATTCTGGTTCAGATCCTCCAACTG
This sequence comes from Asterophora parasitica, assembly GCA_018282005.1. Taxonomy (NCBI): domain Eukaryota; kingdom Fungi; phylum Basidiomycota; class Agaricomycetes; order Agaricales; family Lyophyllaceae; genus Asterophora; species Asterophora parasitica. The sequence goes on along the minus strand of JABCKV010000021.1, from coordinate 75,700 downwards.
CTGAGGAGGATTGGGTTGACCCTCAATTTCCAAACTCTACGACGGGCCTAGTAGGTGGGCCTCCAGTCGTGGACCTCGATGTCTTCGCCGTCCGCAACTATCTGTCCTACTTTGTGCCAATAGAGGTCGCCGACATCATTCTAAATTTTGCTCTCTATTGGCCGTGCTCAGTGTCTATCAAGATGCCCAAGAAGAACCAGATCTTCTGTACCCCTGCCTCTGTGTCAGAAAACAACGCCGCAGCGTATTATATGGTCACGCCTGCTATACCCCCGGGATATGCGCCAATACAAGCGGTTAGATTCACTATTCGGAGTGGCGATCAAGGATGGGGCGGAGACAACTTTCGCGGTAAGTAAGAGTTTGCGGAAATGTGTCTAGCTGAGAGTTCATACGAATCATAGGAACTTACCAGGGCTCATACACCTGGTTTGAGGCCGCCATAATTCGCGACGACCGGGAGCAAGTCCCACAGTTTCTTTTTCAACTCGAGCAGCAGCCTGTCCATGCGTTTAACGATGACGCATTCAGTCGTGAGCTCGCTCGGGAAATCAGGAATCCTCTTGAAGAATCGGAGCGATGGAAGCTCCAGTACAATCTTCAGGTATCATTTCCCCCGAAGGTGCATCAGGTTGTGTGGATGAAGGACGACGTGATAAACGATGAAATAGAGGCTGTAGCAAGGGCAAAAGGAGCAGGAACTGGTCGCGGCTTCGTGAGCACGCTGCGTCCAGGGGATAGGGTGGCGCTTGTTGTGAGGTCTCAGGTAGGCTGTTCTCTACTCAATCCTCACGCCCTACTGATTTTTCCCATCAAGTATCCTGGATGGTCGAACATTGTCTACGGTGCAAAGATTGAAATATTCCAAGCCGTTTAGCGCGAATATTCTGCACCGATCTGCCTGCCACTTCTTTCCATCGACCCTCCATCTGATTCTCATAAACATGTGCCGCAGTCAGGTCAGAATAGCCAAAGGTTCCATTTATCTCCGAATATTGGCCATAGCACTTGGCGATAGGCATGGTGGCTCGCACGTTCTGGGACAACCTACCAAGAACTTCAGCGAAGTAAAACGGGCTTCGGAGGTGAAAGCTGTTGAATGCATAACAAGGCTAGGTAGAGTTTTTGCATTTGAACGGTGGCATATTGGTGGCTTCATGGTCAAACTGAGATGGATACAGGTCAATCGTGCTTATGATATCGGAAAAATAAATGATATATGCTAGTTGCTGTCTACCGAATCATCATCGGCGAGGAATGGCCTAAAATTGGGGTGTCAGACAACATGGACAGATGAAAATATAGATCAGAAGGAAAACTCACGCATACTCATAATCATTTCGAATGGCATTCGACATCCATTCCTCATCTGCTTCCTGTTGTGGGAATCCTGAGCCACCTGCCACGCTGAGAACCACGGGAAGCAGCACGAGACCATGAAGGGCCCCCGAGATGATAAGTGTGAGCCACATCCGGAAGTAGTAAATCTGGATGCATGTCAGAAGGTACATGAAATAGGTGACCTAGCGTACCTCCAGCAATTTAGATCGTGTCAGCGCGAGGACGCACATCCCAATGAGCTTCGTGAATGTAATTCCGGAGAGTACCTAGGAATGAAAGCCACAGTAAGCCACACATATACCAGTGGGATTGGAGCGACGCACCGAAGGCCCAACATCCACCAGCGCAGTCCACATCCTCTCATCCCTCTCTTTCTGACCGGCAGGATGATCAATCGGCAGCCCTGATCCTGCACTCATAAACGCCCTAGCCACATGTGCGCAGAACTCGACCGCGATGCCCAGCGAAATGACCAGGTTCACCAAACTGATCGCATTCAAACTGATTCCCCACAGTGGCATGACACCCATAACCGTGAGCACCGTCAGGCCCACGACGCCTGTGACAATGGAACCCGTGCGCCAGCTGCCCAACAGCAATGCTGTCACGATAAGCACGGACGCGAGCCCAAGCCCAAGCACCTCCTGAGTGATCGCCACGATGTGTGCGTACTGATCGAAGAACACGTAGAACAGCGAGTACGGGAACACGTCCGCGCCAGTGCGGCGGGAGATATCGTCCGCTACGCGGTGCGCCGCTGCGAACGCGTTGACGAAATCTGCCTGGCTCTTGAGCGGAGCGTGGAATGTGCGGAAGTGTGACGCAAGCACGTCTGTGCCGTCTTCACTAAAGGAGAGGGCGGCGCCGAACGATGCTTTGCCTGCCAAGGGGCACTCCTCCGTCGTCGGCGAGACAAGCCACTGCTTGACATAGCGCATGAACTCGGCATTCTCGGGAAGACCCTCCATCGTGATATTCCACGCAGGCGTCTTATCCGTGTAGCACGGCTGGCATAGTGCCGCGCGGTCTCTCGGGCCACAGAAAACTGAAGGATCACGTTTGCGCACACGGCAGCACTCCTCTTTGCCCGGATCGAGCCAGCCGAAGAAATCATCAATCCAGGAGGCGCTCGGCTCTGAGATGAAGGAGGTAGAGGGGCGTTTGCGTTCGGCCTCGAGAATGTTGGCGATGGAGAAGTCTTGACAAGTGGTGAAGCGGCCGCAAAGGGCTTGTTGGCCGGGACGCTGCGTGACGTCAATAGAGCGAGAGACGAAATATACTGGGGGTCCAACATCGAGGTAAGCATCGAGGTTGTCAAAGTAGTCCACCAAATAAGAGTCAGAGGGCAAGGCTAGCCTTTGATCTGCAGCCATGATATTGAGCACCGAAGAACTGCAGTTACGAGTTTCGACTTACCAAGTCCAAGTTCGATGTGCTGTATCGAAATCACAGATGCGACGAAAACACCCGTGAAGAAGATCATGACGAACCCTTTCACAGCGGGTTTGAGCAGGAATGGCGCATAATGACGACGAATGAAGCGTCCAATTCTGCCCAAGCCACTTCCACTGGCAGGGCCCTCCATCAACGCAATCCTTGACGGAAGTCTGACGCATGGGAAACAATCGATGCGACTCGCTTCGAAGCGCTTGAGGTCCAGGAGAAGGGCACTGATGAAAACCGTCACTTGAAGTATGGCATTCAACAGCACGCTCCC